>LDKF01001508.1:13531-29824 GCA_001026735.1 Rotylenchulus reniformis
TTTTTAATTTTTCCCGTGATGGAGGCGTTGCCCCTTCTCCTGGCTACGTCCCTAATTGACCAGCTTTAATAACTTTGTTTAGAAAATTCTTATTTTTTAGGATAAATATGCTAATTAAAAAACCTGAAGCGTCGATTTCCATTCCTCAAGGTACAAGTGACCATTTTCGTCAAGTAACTCGCTGAACACCCGGTTAACATCCTTCTTGCGCATCATATCCACAATACTTAAGGTAAAAATTAAGGATTAATTGTAATATTAGGTAAAAATTACCCATAAAGCTGTGAATTTTTGTTGGATTGCGTGACAGAAATATTATCAATGGCCCCATAACCGACTAGAAGGTCAAAGAGGTTCCACTAAAATTTCATATTTTACAAGGAAAAATCATAAAAACTCACCCCAATTTCGTCTAGGCTCAATTTTTCGGCCCATATTTTTGGAAATCCTCGGATTTGCAGACGCTTCCCTTGAACATTTTTTTCTGCATTTGTTGATTGTGCTTCCATTTTTTCTTTTGGAGAATATTTAATTATGGTCAAGTAAAAAATTCAGAATCTTTAGGTGAAAATTTTTAAAATTAGAAAGTTCTTTCACATAAGGAAGATAAAAAAGATAAACAAAAAATATACGCATATCGACCATTGAGTGACGACTGACGAGACGAGTCATCACCCACAGCGGCCCGGCTATCATGTCAACCAAACACATCGCAAAAAATCACTTAATAAATCTATAATTCTATTTTTAGGAAATTTTTGAATTTCTTTATAAGCTGTGTTTTTTAAAAAATTTGAGGCCGCTGTGCCTCGCTGCTCGCATGTGGATGTGGTTTATCTTTTTGCCAAAAATGGCAATTAGATTAGAGTTCAAAATTTTGAAAACAAGTATCAGTACATAGTACAGTAGTCGAAGAGTACCAGTAATCACGGGGCGTAGTTACAAATCACCCCCGCCGGACAGTTCACCCCCAAACTGACAAAAACTCATCCCCATGAATAAAAACTTTTTTGTTAGACCAGTTAGACCAAAAGTATAAAAAACAAAGTCGTGCAGAATTTTATGCTCTATCTTCTGATATTGTTATTTTTCGAAATTCGAACAAAAAGTTCGGAATATCCCTTAAAAACCCTATTTTTCGGTATTTCGCGAAAATTTCGAACTTTTTGTTCGAATTTCGAAAAACTAACAATACACTAGTAATGTTTTTCTACCCAAAAGTTAGCGGTCGTGCTACAGTACCAATGAGCACTCATTTTCTTTTTCATGAGCACTTTTTTCGTTTTCTTCAACACTTTTTCATGAGCATTCTCTCGTTTCAACGAACACCTTTTTTCGCTTCAGATGTTTTTGTAATTTCCCTCTGCAGGGTGGAAAAAACATTACTACTGTATCAGAAGATAGAGCATAAAATTCTGCACGACTTTGCTTTTTATACTTTTGGTCTAACTGGTCTAAGAAAAAAGTTTTTGTTCATGGGGATGAGTTTTTGTCAGTTTGGGGGTGAACTGTCCGGGGGTGATTTGCGTTGACCCCAATCACGGCAGTACTACTAGTAAAAATTGAAAAAGTACTGCAAATAATTTGACGCTGATTTTGTTTTTGAAAATAAAAATGAATCTTTTTTAATTGTGTTTTTACGAAGTTATAAGCTTTAAAGTCTGCGAAAATTTAAAAACCATGCAAAATTACTGAAAAACGCAAGATTACATTCGAATCCAGAGCCTTAATTGATGAAAAGCGTGAAAATTCTTGAAATAATCGAGATTTAAAATTATAAGTATGAAGATTGTTGGAAAAATAATTTTTTGAACAATTTACAATTATTTATTTATACAACCATTTTTACTAATTAATTGCATCAAATATTTTGAATCTACAACATACGACACAGGGTAGGGGAAATTGGTGAGGATCAACTAACGATAATGAGATAGAAAAATACATGGTTAACTAGTAGAAATAATGGCCGAAATGAGATCCCTTTCATAATTAAATAGTAGTGCAATATGGGCCGAAGCAGAATACACTAACAATTCCTAATACAATAGTATGAGCATGGACAATTGGGAGTTGGTTCTGTCTGATCACTGCTGGATGGATCATACACCGGTATAGCCACGGCAAAGAATCTGTCGGTTGGCGAGTTCCGCCAACTCTTGCTGTTGTCGCTTGTCACGTTGATAGATCTGAACCAACTATCTTGGTAATGGTAACACCGAAAAATGTCATTTTATGAAATTATGACCTTGAAGAGAATGCCCACAACAATCTGTTGAAAAATCAATTGATAAATTTAAATTAAAAAGAAAGAATCATTACCACGATGATGAAGTAGAAGAGCAGCCATCGCGAGAAGCGTTGCCGTTCCTCCTCTTCCGTCCCGCCACTAACTCTGCTTCTGCTAGCAATAGAGCGAAGAGTGGTGCTACTTTCGGTGGCGATAGAACGAAGAGCGGTGCTAAAATAAAAAAAAAGAAATTATGTTTCAAAAAATTTCATGGGGATTTTTTTCTACCTTTTTTTACTAATAGCTCCCCCTAATGACTGACCCTATTGCAGAAAAAGAAGGCAGACCGCCCGCAGGAGCATCCATGAGCAGCACCTATAAATGTAGAAAAAAATATATCAAAATTATTCAATTTACCTGAAGAAAAAAAAGAACAAAAGATAAAAAAAATTTTATTGACAAAGTATATTGTAATTAACTAAATTTAGTTCTCAATGTGTTTACATATGGATGTTGTTCAAAAGTGAATTGCTCGTGATGGATTACACGGCCGATGAGGCGAGTCTGGGCACTGCGTGGTCCATCAAAGTCCCGTGGGTTCAGCGACAGTTCCACCAACAATTTAACGAGCGGAGTCGGAGCGGACGGAGCATCATCGTCGTCAAAGTCCCAAGCGATGGTCACTTCTTTGCCCGAGTGGGGTTCGATACGTCCGTCGGAAAAACGAACTGGTTGGATCTGTAAAAAAGGGCATGACGTTTGAACAAAATAATAATGTTAATAAATGAAGAAATATATAATTTTGAAAAGTTAAAAACTTATAAATGTCGATTCTCACAAAATTCATTTTTGTAAACAAGATAAATGGTTGGAATCAGGGATGTAGCCAGGGTAGGAAAGGAGGGAATTCTCCCATCCCCCCCCCNCCCCCCCCCCTCCCAAGATGTTAAGACCAAAAAAATCAACAGGGTCTCCCCGATGAAATTTTTTTTTTGAAAATTTTGAAGAAAAAGTGGCCGATTTCCCCTAAAAATTGCCATTATTCAAAATTTTTCTCGCACCGGAGACCCCTTTTCCCGAGGGTAGGGGTGATTCCGTCCCAAGCCCAAATCCTGGCTACGCCCCTGGTTGGAATAAAAGATTATTATTTTGAATACATCCAAGTGTTAGCCCAAATCCTGGCTACGCCACTGCCCCCTGCTTGGAATAAAAGATTATTATTTTGAATACATCCAAGTGTTAGCCCAAATCCTGGCTACGCCCCTGGTTGGAATAAAAGATTATTATTTTGAATACATCCGTGTTTCCGCAATTCCTGACTTAGAAAATCGGATCGGAATTAGATTTTAAAAACCCGAAGTGCATGATGAGACGATAATTAAAACATTGCGGCATTGCACACGTTAAGCTTACTCGAATCTTCGCGTCCTTCTGCTTCTTGATGCGATAATAAAGCGCACGTCCCGAAATGTTCTGCAAGCTCATCTTTACCCGTGCCTTTCCCTGCTCGTTAGGACATGTCTTGAAGATGAGGTCATGATAATCAGCGGAAGAAAGCGGAGAGCTTTTGACGGATGTTAAGGTCGATTGTGTCGGTGCGGTCGCTGTTGGCCTCTCCATTTTTGCGTTGCTTAATTGATTTCATAAAAGTGTGAAAATTCAAATGAGAAAAAGTAATCACCGGAAAATTTCAAATTTTGGTTAAGATACGATTATATATCTATTTACAAGATTGAATGGAAGGAAACCTCGAGTTTTCAGAGGAATGATTAACTATGAGTAAAAACAGAAACAAATTATTATTTGAATAATGAATAAAAAAACAGATTAGAATGGTTAGACGGGTAATGAACATGATCATTTCAATAGGATTTTCGCCCATCCTTTCAAGATCTCATCGTCTGTTGCCACACGTCTCCACTCCGCATGTCAATATTTCCAATCGTACCACAGCAAACCGAGTATGACCAAGAATAGACTGGAAAAAATGAAAGATGATGCTAAAGGTGAAGATGCCTTTTCTCTTCAATTATTGTAAAATAAAATTTTAATATTTTATATAAAAATTTCTTTACAGTCATAATGCGTTTTGCAAATACTTACATGCTACAGACTGCGATGCCTATGTACCCAACTAGATTAAAATCAGCAGTTTCTTCGGATTCATCAGTATCAGTAGGATTGGTAGCATTCGGAGGAGGACCAGAAAACTTTGGGTCTGGTATAAGAAAAAATATATTTTAAAAATTCTAATTTCGACAAACCGTTTCTATAACCGTGTTCATTGACCTCATTCACTCTATTGTTGTAATCAATGACACGTTTATTGTGAATAACCTGCGGGTTCATAGAATTATCATCGAAGCGGTACAAGCTGAAAGAGGGATTCCAAAATTGGAATGGTAAAAAAAATATGTCAAAAATGTTACTTCTTCGAAAATGCTATGTTTCCGTTTTTAATGCTATTTACCTCGCCGAGTTCTGTTTAGCTCCAGCAATTTTTGCTACGCAGAGATTGTTGAAGGACAATGCGACTAGCAGAAGTAAAGTTGACCATGACAATGTGTGGATAACGCGTTGTTTCATTGTTGATTATCGACGATAGTATGGAATTTGTAACAATGTTGATTTTGGCTTAAGCGAACTTTATTACCTAAAATCGGCGTAAAAATCCTGTAAAAATCAAATTTTATTTTCGGCGCTATGATTTTATGACGCGTAAACATTCCATGTTAAATTATTGTTGTTTGTTTCTTTTTCCTCGATTTATTATTTTTCCTCGATTCTTTTTCCTTTTCTTTTTTTTCCCTTTTTCTTTTTCCCTGCTATCTTGAGACTCAAAATTAATTTTGTGTACCAGTCAATTTTTTGAGTACCAGTGCATTTTCTTATTGATTTTTACGTATTATTTCTTTATTATTTTTAAAAATACAAAATTTAAGCCTAATGGTACACGGTACACTATCCAGTCACTTTTTGTGTACCAGTCAAAATTATTTTTGTGTACAAAAAATTGACTGGTACACAAAATTAATTTTGAACCCAATATGAGCATTGTTTGATTCGCCACAAAAAATCAACTGGAGGTGGATTTTCAAGGACTATTAAACTGAAAGATGGTACCGAACAGGGCCGTCGCCAGGATTTTCTGACGGGTGGGGCTGAACTTTCGGGCCGCCGACGAGCAAAAAAAAACGAAGTTCGGCGGCCCGAGAGGGCCGCCGAGGAAAATTTCGCGTTTTTAGACCATTTTCTTAAGAAAGCTGGTCAATTTTTGCGCTTTATGAAATAATATTACTAGGGCTGGCACTTTTAGGGAATTCCCCTAAGCCAAAATAGGGACCTATTAGGGAGCAAAAAAGGGCCCAAATAGGGAGAAAATAGGGAGCTATCTAGCGAAAATAGGCAAAAATAGGGAAATTTTTTTCCCCAAAATATGACCTAAAAATTCAAAAATTTTGTTTAAAATGAATATTAAGCCTTTTTAGAACCAATTTAACCATATCTTGAGATGTTTTCAAAATAAAAATTGAAGTTTCACAAAAAATATTTTTAAAAAAAAATTCGAAATTTTTCAAAAAAATTGTGAAAAAAATTTGAAAAAAAACTAATTATTATCCCAAAATTTTGGGAAAAACTAGAAATTTTCCAAAAAATTTTCAGAAAAAACTAAATTTTTTTTCGGAAAAATCTAAAATTTTCGGTTTTTATTGCATTTTTGTTAAGAATTTCTTTAAAAATAAGCCAAAATAGGGAGAAAATAGGGAAAAAATGGCGAAATAGGGAAAAATTTAGTCGCGCTTATAGAAATAGGGAAAATAGGGGAAAAAAGTTCATCGAAAAACGTTTAAATATGTCTAAAAACGCGTTTTTGAGCGTTTCCCTACGATTCCCTATTTTTAAAAAAAAAATAGGGGAAATTTTTTTAAAAAAATAGGGAATTCCCTAAAAGTGCCAGCCCTAAATATTACTATTTTAAGGAAGTGTCGGCGGTCCCGATAGGGGCCGCCGGAGAAAATTTTCAATTTTGGGTCCTTTTCCTTAACAAATTTGAACATTTTTTGTTTAGCAATTGAATTGGGGGGTCACGACCAGGGGTGAGCAAAAACACAAATGTTGTACAGTTTTTGCGGTAGGGGACGTTTGAGAGCGGCCGTTAGAGATCCGCCATTAGAGAGCCGCCACTAGAGAGCCTCCCATTTGAGAGCGCTGCCACTAGAGAGCCTGCCAGTTGAGAGCCGCCAGTTGAAAAATATTCCCATGCCCAAAAACTTTTTTGTTAGACTAGTTAGACCAAAAGTATAAAAAGCAAAGTTGTGCAGAATTTTATGCTCCACCTTCTGATATTTTTAGTTTTTCGAAATTCGAACGAAAAGTTCGAAATTTTTTGAAAATATCGAAAAATAGGGTACTTCACGAAAATTTCGAACTTTTTGCTCAAATTTCGAAAACTTTTTGTTCGAATTTCGAAAAACTAAAAATATCAGAAGGTGGAGCATAAAATTCTGCACAACTTTGCTTTTTATACTTTTGGTCTAACTAGTCTAACAAAAAAGTTTTTGGGCATGGGGATATTTTTCAACTGGCGGCTCTCAACTGGCAGGCTCTCTAGTGGCAGCGCTCTCAAATGGGAGGCTCTCTAGTGGCGGCTCTCTAATGGCGGATCTCTAACGGCCGCTCTCAAACGTCCTGGTCCGCAGTTTTTGTGTGTTCAGTGAGCTAGACAGCGAGAACACAGCAAAAACACAGCCCACACAGGGGCACAGTGCGACACAGGAATTGTTTAATGCGGATAAAAAATCTTATTTTCATTCGGATTTTATTTAGAATTCCTAATTTAATTATCCTTTTTCTGGGTTCTTTTTGGTTTCAAAAATCTATTTTATAACAAAAAATTTTTGACCGAAATTTTTTGGAAATTTTTATTTCGGTTATTTCTAATTTTTCCGATAAGTTTCTATCCTTACTCCATTTTCAAATTGATTTTAATTTGGTTAATTTTTAAAAATATTTTTATTTCTCATTTTTTGGTTTATTTTGCCATTTCTGGGTTCACAATGATCGATTGCATGGGGTGGAGTCGAACCGACGCTCGTTTGGGTGGAGTGCAGGTTGGCTGTTCCACTGTGCTACGAGCGCAGAGCAGCGAGAGTAATGAGAGAGTGTGGGAAAGGGAGAGACCACGCATCTGTGTTTTCCACATTCTGGTTGTTTCGCACAAAACCTGTGTCGCACTGTGCCCCTGTGTGGGCTG
This sequence comes from Rotylenchulus reniformis, assembly GCA_001026735.1. Taxonomy (NCBI): domain Eukaryota; kingdom Metazoa; phylum Nematoda; class Chromadorea; order Rhabditida; family Hoplolaimidae; genus Rotylenchulus; species Rotylenchulus reniformis. Next base: position 21,016 of record LDKF01001508.1, read on the forward strand.
TGTTTTTGCTGTGTATTTCCTCTCCGTCTCTAACTCGCACAAAAAAACACAGGATTTGTGTTTTTGCTCACCCCTAGGTCACGACGGACACACATGCAACTTGACAGAATGCCAAATTAAAAAATGACTATTTGTCCACCATGTTTTTTCTTTCTCGATAAATTGATATTAAATTCATTTTTAATTTCCAATCCACAAATAAATGCGTGTTTTTATTGTATGCAAAAAAATAAAGGACATTATATTGCACATATTTCATATATAGTTTATATTCTAAGCACTCGTTTTCTTTAAATTTAAGTACGTTTAATCATACTTCAGTTTTTTATGTACTCACACTAATCGACAAAACTTTTGATGAATCTTGGCGATTTTTTCTGTCTTAATACACTTAATAATAGAAGAACATCTTATTTATATTATAAAATATCAAACTAATCCAAATTCGTATTTTTCGAGAAAAAATCGCCAATATACTTTTGATTTTCAGAGTAAAAAATGAATAAACATAAATTTACACCTGAAGAAAGTGTGAAAGGCTGGCGGAACAAAGCAGAATTAAGAAATAAAAAACGACAAGCAGTACTCGCCCGTTGGAACAGGGCTGCAACCCCAGGGAAGCTTTTTTTTGCGATTTTCCAAATTTTATTAAAACAAAAAACTGAATTCAATTAAAAAAATGAATTCAGTTTTTATGTTAATGGTAATCAAAAACCAAATGCATTCCTTCCCTGGGGTAGGCATAGAAACGGGAGAATCACCATCATCATCAGCAGCAACACAACAACCACCATCATCAGCAACACAACAACCAGCATCAGCATCATCAGCAACACAACAAACACCATCAGCATCATCAGCAGCAGCAACAGGAAACATCATCAACCAATTGGAGCAGAGAATTGCCGCTTTGGAACATGAGCTGGCACTTACAAAAGCCGAAAATGAGGCTCTGAGATCGGCTTTGCTCAAAGAAAAATCACCGCCTCCAACACCTCATCTCCGTCTCATCGCCCAAACACCTAAGGCAATGTCCGCAATATCGCGACAGGCCGTTGAAAAAAGGGCAGCAATGGCTGCAGAGAATGTACTAGACAAATATAGAGGTTTGAAATTCATATAATAGTTAAATTAGTATTTAAATGGCCAAGTGGGGGTCCCGGTTCGAGTCCGGGGGATCAAACAAATGGTCCTAGCTCAATGGTAGAGCACCACTTAAGCCTTTAAAAAATTTAATTAAAAATAAATATTTAGCCTTCTATTTTAAAATTTAGCAAAACCGGACTCATCGCCAATGAAAAAATTTGTCCAAACTTTCAAAAGGCGCATTGTCGGCCCATCTCCAAAAAAACTCTTCCGAAAAAGATGACAGTTGAAGAAGACATAAGCGTGTCTATGAAGTCCTCCATATCATGGCGACAAAGGAAGATGATAAAAACATTTTTGATCAAGAAGGACATAGATGTTTTCGCATCAACACGGGCCATTGATGCACGAAAAAGGGAACTTAGTTCAAAAGGGAATTATGAATGGGTCGGGGAGGGCGAGCAAAGGGCTCTACTGTGTATGGACATTCGTGGACTCATTGAAGCTCGAGTCAGCTCGCTCACAAGATGCGGCATGCTCTCACCAAAACATCCCGGGCAGCTGACCCTTGTGCTCACCGGTGACAAAGGCGGTCTTCGCGGAGCTACCAAAATAGGCATCCTCATCGCCGATGTGCCAAATCCAAACTCCCCTTCTGTTGGGTACTTGGGTAGGATCCAAATTGTCCCTTGGTTTTGACTGTTTACTCCCTCCCCTATGATCTTTGATCCCAAGCCATCCTCCTTCCTCCCATTGATCATTCCCCCACATTCACTTTCCAATTCCGTTCATAATTATAATCCCCTGTCCGACCCTTCGCACATATTTTTATTATTATTTATTCTGACAAATAAATTATTTAATTTATTCGATTCTTTTATTGTGATTGGTCTGCTAGGCAACCAAATACACAACATTTGGCGCAGTCAGCGAACCCTGCAATTGGATTCGGACAGGTCTGAAAATTTTGGAAATTTTCCTTTTTCGAACAGGAAAATTTTTTCTTCGCATCGATCGATTTCATCGCGTCACTGCTGAAAAGCATTCGACAATAGCATTGTTTTTGCGCTCCTGGATTAGTGTTTAGGCAACACTTTCCAGGTCATCCACGCGCACTACTCTCGTTTATTAGCTAGGCGCTAATTTACGCACAGAGTAGGTTGCAGCTTCATCTCCGCTTCCTCCAATTCTGGAACTCGGAAAATGGCTCAGCTAGGCCCAGCTCAACTGAAACAGCTCATCGATAGCTTCCAGCAGCTGGCGNTCTCCAAAAAAACTCTTCCGAAAAAGATGACAGTTGAAGAAGACATAAGCGTGTCTATGAAGTCCTCCATATCATGGCGACAAAGGAAGATGATAAAAACATTTTTGATCAAGAAGGACATAGATGTTTTCGCATCAACACGGGCCATTGATGCACGAAAAAGGGAACTTAGTTCAAAAGGGAATTATGAATGGGTCGGGGAGGGCGAGCAAAGGGCTCTACTGTGTATGGACATTCGTGGACTCATTGAAGCTCGAGTCAGCTCGCTCACAAGATGCGGCATGCTCTCACCAAAACATCCCGGGCAGCTGACCCTTGTGCTCACCGGTGACAAAGGCGGTCTTCGCGGAGCTACCAAAATAGGCATCCTCATCGCCGATGTGCCAAATCCAAACTCCCCTTCTGTTGGGTACTTGGGTAGGATCCAAATTGTCCCTTGGTTTTGACTGTTTACTCCCTCCCCTATGATCTTTGATCCCAAGCCATCCTCCTTCCTCCCATTGATCATTCCCCCACATTCACTTTCCAATTCCGTTCATAATTATAATCCCCTGTCCGACCCTTCGCACATATTTTTATTATTATTTATTCTGACAAATAAATTATTTAATTTATTCGATTCTTTTATTGTGATTGGTCTGCTAGGCAACCAAATACACAACATTTGGCGCAGTCAGCGAACCCTGCAATTGGATTCGGACAGGTCTGAAAATTTTGGAAATTTTCCTTTTTCGAACAGGAAAATTTTTTCTTCGCATCGATCGATTTCATCGCGTCACTGCTGAAAAGCATTCGACAATAGCATTGTTTTTGCGCTCCTGGATTAGTGTTTAGGCAACACTTTCCAGGTCATCCACGCGCACTACTCTCGTTTATTAGCTAGGCGCTAATTTACGCACAGAGTAGGTTGCAGCTTCATCTCCGCTTCCTCCAATTCTGGAACTCGGAAAATGGCTCAGCTAGGCCCAGCTCAACTGAAACAGCTCATCGATAGCTTCCAGCAGCTGGCGCAGCAACTCGGCAATGCAAACCTGGGACAGGGTTCTGCGCTTGCCAGTGCCGCTACGCTCACCACCTCGCTGGATGCACGCCTCGGCAAATTCCTCTACGACCCGGAGGCTGGCCAAACATTCGACCAGTGGCACCAGCGATATGGCTCGCTCATTGAGGTTGATGGAAAAGACCTTGCGGAGTCCACCAAGGTCCGTCTCCTCATCGGCAAACTTGGCGATGCGGAATATTCCCGTTTCCGCGACAGCATCCTCCCGTCCTCGCCTGACCAAATGGCGTACAAGGACGTGCTCATCAAACTGAACGCGCTCTTTAGCGAAACGCGCTCGCTCTTTGTGCGTCGCTATGAGTGTCTTCGGCTCAAACAGCAGCCGAATCAGGATGTGTCCGCGTTTATCGCCCAAGTCAACGCCGCGTGCGAAAATGCCGAAATGAGCCTGAGCAAGGAAACCATGAAGTGCCTGATCATGGTCGTTGGCCTTCGTGATGAGCACCATGACCTCCGTCAAAAGTGCTTGCAGTTGCTGGAGGAGAAGCGAAAGAAAAGAGAAGACATGACCCTGGAAGCACTAGGCGAAGAGTGCCGAGCATTTCAGCTCATCCGGGACAGCGCACAATCCCTGTCGCAGTCGACTTCGAAAGATGCAAATGCGGTGCAGACACGGCCTCAACAATGGAAAGAGAGGAACAAGGGCAACAAAGTGCCGAACAGAAGTGAATCCAAGGCAGCTCCGAAGCCTAGCTATGAAAAGCCGGAGACAAAGCAAGCAAACAACGGATGTTTTAGTTGTGGTGCCAAGGATCATTTCCGCTCGACGTGCAAATTTCGATTCAACCTTTGCCCAAAATGCGGCAAAAAGGGGGCACTTGGAAAAAGTTTGTCAAAGTTCGAGCCCGAAAGCGGCCAAGACAAACAATGTGTCCGCCTCTCTCACTGCTGACACAGTCTCCATTTCTGCAAGCTGCTTGGCCATGGACACTGATGATGCTGCATGGTGGAAGCTGAAAGTACACATCAATGGCATCCCATGTACCATGAAAGTGGACACCGGTGCGCAGATCGTGTTGCTCACTTCCGCAACATGGCACAAACTGAAGAAGCCACAGCTTTCACCTGCCGGAATAGAAGCTAAGAACTGCAACGGAGAAGCATTCCCATTGAAAGGGAAATTCGAATGCTCTGTCAATGTTGGTGAAGCCGAACCAAAGACACTGATCGCTTTCGTCAGCGAGAAGGTCCGCCATGATTTACTGGGAATTCCCTGGATCAAAGCGCTCAATTTGGTTCCCACGGCATCTTGGTCAAACTCAAATGCAATCAATGCTTCTTCCGTCAGTCCGGCATGGTCCAAATACAGCATCAGCACCAAAGAGTCGCTCAGTTCAGCGCTTCACTCAGAGTTCCAAGAGGTTTTCAGTCCCGGACTGGGGCATTGCACCAAGATGCGTGCACACCTCCATCTGAAGGCAGATGTCAAGCCTGTGTTCTGCAAGGCGAGACCTGTACCACATGGCGCACTTGAAGCAGTTAATGCTGAGCTCGATCGTCTTGTGTCCATTGGAGCGATCAAAGCAGTAGATTTCAGCAATTGGGCCGCACCAATTTTGGCAGTGAAAAAGAAGAACGGAAAGACAAGAGTGTGCATGGACTTCAGCACAGGCCTCAATGAACGGCTAGAGCTTAACCGTCATCCACTGCCGCGCCCAGAGGACATTTACGCATCCGTAAATGGGGCCGCGTACTTTACGCAGTTGGATCTTCGTGACGCGTATTTGCAGCTTGAGCTTGATGAGGAGTCGAAAAAACTGTGCGGAATCAACACTCACCGCGGACTGTTCCAGTGCGAACGACTACCATTCGGTGTCAAGTCCGCTCCGGCCATTTTTCAACAGCTCATGGATCAGCTGGTGGCTGGAATCCCCGGCGCATNCAAAATGCCCGTACCCCATGACCAGTCCACACTCCGCTCATTCTTGGGAGCCCTGAACTACTACGGTCGGTTCATCAAGTCAATGAGGGAACTCCGAGCACCGTTGGACGAGCTGCTCAAGAAGGACGTCAAATGGGAATGGACCGAAAGACATCAAACAGCTTTTGAAAAGGCGAAGGACACCATGCTTTCGGACCTTCTGCTGACTCACTATGATCCGAAATTGCCGATCATAGTCGCCGCCGATGCATCCAAGGACGGGATCGGTGCAGTGTTGAGTCACATGTTTCCGGATAAAACCGAGAAAGCGGTCGAGCATGCGTCCATGTCCTTTACGCCGGCGCAACAGAACTACAGCCAGATCGAAAAAGAGGCACTTGCCCTTGTTTTAGCGGTTCAAAAGTTCCACCGTATGCTGTATGGTCGCCGCTTTGTTCTGCAAACGGACCATAAACCTCTGTTGGCCATCTTCGGCTCCAAGAAAGGCATACCGATTTATGCCGCGAGTCGACTCCAGCGTTGGGCTTTGATCCTGACCAACTACGACTTCGAAATCCGCTACGTCAGTACAGAGTCATTCGGGAAGGCTGACGTCCTCTCGCGTCTCATCGCAAAGTACCCGAGGCCGGAGGAGGATAAAATCATCGCTAACATTTGTTCACAGACAGAATGTTACGCGAACGAAGTCTTCGAGGTTGCCACCGATCCGCTTCCTGTCACAGCAACGGAGATCGCAGATGCGACGCTCAAGGACAGCATTCTTCAGGAACTGTCCCAGCTGGTCAAGAACGGTTGGCCTCAAAAGTGCACCAACCCGGATCTGGCACCTTACTTCCCAAACCGATCAGAGATTTCGGAAATCAAAGGATGCCTTGTCTATGGCCAGCGCACCATCATTCCAGCTGCGCTTCGATCAAAACTTCTGAAGGCACTTCACATTGCCCATCCTGGAATCGTCCGGATGAAGAGCATTGCCAAGTTGCACGTCTACTGGCCAGGCATCAATTCGGAAATTGAACGCCTTGTCCGCCAATGTGAAGAATGCCAATCGGCAGCAAAATCGCCGACAAAAGTTCCGCTCCAGCCTTGGCCAATGGCAAATTCAGCATTTTCGCGTGTTCACATGGACTTCGCTGGACCATGTTCGGATGGATTCACATACCTCATCATAGTCGACGCATTTTCCAAGTGGCCAGAGGTATTCCGGATGAACAGCACAACCGCTCCTGCGACAGTTACGACAGTCAGATCACTTGTGAATCGCCTCGGCATCCCAGAAGAAATCGTCTCTGACAACGGAATGCAGTTTCGATCATCGGAATTCGCAGCATTTTGTCGCGAACATGGGATTCGGCACACTTTCACGCCACCATATCATCCGCAGAGCAATGGGCAGGCAGAAAGATTCGTGGACACCTTCAAGAGGGCCATGAAGAAGTGCAGCACGGAAGGCAAGGACTGGGCTGAGAAGGCAATTCTCGCCTACAGGACGACTCCGAACGCCGCTCTCGACGGACATTCACCTGATGAACTGTTCCTCGGTCGCCGTCTTCGTACTAAACTGTCACTCGTCCATCCTTCGGCTGATCCGGCATCGAACATCCATGATTCTGCGCGAAAGTCGTACATCCAGGCGATGTCACGACAATTCGATAAGAAGCACGGCGCAACGCCGGCGGTGTTCAACACGGGAGAGTCGGTTTACCTGCTGAATTACCGCTTCAACAAGACGCATTGGTTACCCGGCACCATCATCGAGCGAGTAGGTAAGTCGCCGACCTATAGGGTCTCCGTTCCTTCGCTTGGACGAGATGTCCACCGCCATGCCAACCAACTCCGGAAGCGCCTTCCGATCGAGCTCGATGAGCAGTGTGCTCCGCGTGCGCAACCATGTCCACCGTNCTGCGCGAAAGTCGTACATCCAGGCGATGTCACGACAATTCGATAAGAAGCACGGCGCAACGCCGGCGGTGTTCAACACGGGAGAGTCGGTTTACCTGCTGAATTACCGCTTCAACAAAACGCATTGGTTACCCGGCACCATCATCGAGCGAGTAGGTAAGTCGCCGACCTATAGGGTCTCCGTTCCTTCGCTTGGACGAGATGTCCACCGCCATGCCAACCAACTCCGGAAGCGCCTTCCGATCGAGCTCGATGAGCAGTGTGCTCCGCGTGCGCAACCATGTCCACCGTGTCCGGAAATACCACACCCGCAAATGCGACCTAAGCGTGATGTGAGGGCCCCTAAGAGACTTGTGGTGGACCCAAGCAGAAGACGCTATGAGGAGGAGTGATCTTAAAGGGGGAGATGTTGGGTACTTGGGTAGGATCCAAATTGTCCCTTGGCATTTTGACTGTTTACTCCCTCCCCTATGATCTTTGATCCCAAGCCATCCTCCTTCCTCCCATTGATCATTCCCCCACATTCACTTTCCAATTCCGTTCATAATTATAATCCCCTGTCCGACCCTTCGCACATATTTTTATTATTATTTATTCTGACAAATAAATTATTTAATTTATTCGATTCTTTTATTGTGATTGGTCTGCTAGGCAACCAAATACACAACACCTTCCAACATAACTCTTGTTGGATATTACTTTGGGGACGATAATAGGCCAGGAAAATTCATTCATAATAATTCTGATCGTTAATAATACTAATTTTAAATATCTTTTATAAAATAATAATAATTTTAATATGCATAATTAGTTCAGGATCAACCTCGAAACCCGACTCCAACCCGTACTGGAACAACTACGGGCTCTGAAAACCATTGGGTCGCTGCCGGTTGAACTTTTGCTGTGGCTGACTACAAGTTTTTGTGCAGTTTCTACGGTCACCAAGGCGCGTCTGCTCGGTTTCCGTGTTTGCTCTGCACCGCTCAAAAGCCTTTGCCACCACATTCAGCACCGCCACGCACATTGGATAATATTCTGCCCGGCCAGCACAGCTTTAAAGACCAACCTTTGTTGCCCATCCCCTTCACGTCCATAATCCCCCCATCATTACACATCATCCATGGGGTTGGGCAAATTATCTTGGATTTGCTAGAACAGCAAGCGGATGAGGATGGCAAGATCGAAGAGTACGGTGCCTGGCTGAAGCGAGTCCATTGTCGTCGCCGTAAACGTGGCCAGAACTTCACCGGCAATAAATCCAAAAGCTTCTGACACATCCAAACCCGGATTCCCTCTGCACCTTGGTCCATGAGCCTGAGCTCCGAGACTTATTTTTGCAATTAATGGGAATTCTCCGAAATATTCAAAGCTGCACTGCACAAAAACAGTTGATGGAAAGTGACTTTGACAAATTGGATCAAAACACGCAAAGATTATTTGTCCTATGGGAATGGTTGGGGTCTAAGATCAAACAAAATGTCACTCCCAAAGTGCATATGTTGTGTGCACATCTACCAGCATTTGCACGTGCACGGGGCTGGTTCGCAGCTGTCTCAGAACAAGCTATTGAACATTTGCACTCAGCATTCAACCGCTTGGTCATGTTTTTTTTGGG
>LDKF01001509.1:8947-19894 GCA_001026735.1 Rotylenchulus reniformis
GAGAACTATTTATTTTATAATATTATTAAAGAATTTTTTACTTATTTGGCATTTTTTGCAAAAAATATGTCTGAAAACTTTGAAATGCTAAATGACTCTTCTATTTTCACTCTAAAAATGTTCGATTTTTGGAAAACTGAATCTACCATCGTGTTAAGCACCCTCGAAAACCCCCGAGTGAAGCGCGGAATCTAAAAAAGTAAAGCATTTAGTGGAAAATTTTTCGGGACTAGAAACACCATAATTCGTTCAATAATAATTCAAAAAATTATCCGGCGCGTGGCGGATATGAACTGCGGCTCTTTTCCCTTGTAGATCTATCATACTTACACCCAATTGAGCCATAGAGGGGATGAGAGAATAAAGGTTGCATGGCTGAGCGGAATGAGTGCGCTGTGGGGGGGTCAGTCGGGTGGGGGTACGCACGCAGCAGGGTTAGAGGGTACGCAAAATTCAGGGGAAGGGAAGGAAAAAGGGGGGTACGCAGGGGTGCGAGAAGAGGAGAGGAGTTTTGTTCGGTGCGTACCCCTTTTTATAATGTTGTTGTTGTTGTAGCCACATCCTTCATGTCTGGTTGGGGTCGGGCTCCAGGTTGAGAAATTTCGCCACAGCTTTGGGATTTGTCCACAGGTCTGTTGTTGTCAAAGTCGTTGGATTGGCTCGGCAGGTAAAGAGGTGGTCAACGTTGTGTACCCCTTTTTATAATGAAATTTCTTATCAATTTTCCTTAAGAAAGGGGCCTAAAAATCCCAAAATTTTCTCCGGCGGTCCCTAACGGGACTGCCGGGAAGAGGAAAATTTATTTTTATTTCTAATGCGTACCCCCTTGACAGTGAATTTTCTGCTCAATTTTCTTACGAAAAAGGTCTAAAATTTTCAAAATTTTCTCCGGCGGCCCCTATCGGGACCGCCGCCCGCCGGCATCCTTTATTTAATACAGTGAATTCTTCGCAAAGTGAAACAAAATTTGCTTAGGCAAATTGTCTAAAATCAGGGTTGCCAACTCTCCGATGCCCGAAAAAAGGACACCAAGCATAAAATTAAAGATTTTGGGGTCGAAAAAAGGACACCCTTTAAAATACTAAAATTGTCCCAACAATTTTCGATTTCTGGAAATTTTATTATACATTACACTCTTTGCAAGTGAAATCATAGTTAGCGGCAACCAAAAGCTGTGTTTGATGCATTTAATTCTAATTCCTCAAAATCTATTGAAGGGGATATTTAAAAAAAACCCCTCTATGTTGGGGTGCCGGCGGTCCCGATAGGGGCCGCCGGAGAAATTTTTCCCGATAGGGGCCGCCGGAGAAATTTTTGAAAATTTAGTCCTTTTTTCTTAAGAAAATTGGTCATTTTTAAGGGTATTTCTTGAAGAAAATCCTCTATGTGAGGGTGCCGGCGGTCCCGATAGGGGCCGCCGGAGAAATTTTTGAAAATTTAGTCCTTTTTCTTAAGAAAATTAATCATTTTTAAATAAAATTTTCGAAAGTCTCAATAATAAAGGACAAAAAAGGACAGTTGGTCCAAAAAAAGGACAAATCTTTAAAAAAAGGACGTTTGGCAACCCTGTCTAAAATAGTAAATTTTTCTCCGGCGGCCCCTATTGGGACCGCCGGCCTCCCTTATTACTGGAATTTCTCCATAAAGATGCCTTTTTAAGCAAAAAATGTCTAGATTTTTGTAAGAAAAAGACCTAAAATCACAAAAAAATTTCCTGGATGCTCGAAAACGTTGAAAATTTTTTGCAGAGACCTCCCCCAAAATGATAGTATCGAAAAAGTACTAATTTGTAGGACAACCCCTAGTGCTGTCCAAAGAGAAAAAGAACAGAAGAACGCAACAATATATTTATGACGCAAGGAAAATACAAACGAACTGAATAATGAGAAAAATGCTAACGAATATATACGTAACACTACCCCCTTCCCTCCCTTTTGTAGTAGTCGCTTGTATACGTAACGACAATAGAGTAACAAACAATTCATACATTACGAAATAGGGCACAACGCCAACAATTCAATTAACGAACACAATATTCAATTTATATCTCATCGGCCCTTATTACAATCCCCCTCCTTCTTTGAGGCTCTTCCACGGGCCTCATCAACGGCGATTGTTGTAGCTTCGGGCACTTCCATCAGATGAGCGAGAGATCGAAGGACGAGGGCGAGAACGACTGCTAGTTTCTCCCCAGGAGGAAGAACTAGGACGGTTATAATGGTTAGGAACCTGTACAACCGAACAAATAGGACGATGAGATAATGGAGTCTGGTTTAATGCCTGTCTCTGATCGGAACTCATCGGTCGAATCTTCTTCAACTCGCCGGAATCCTTCCCGGAATATGGGCGTTTCTGAGCAATTGCCGTCGGATTTCGGTCGTCGGAAGGATGCTGCTGAACAGATCCTGGAAGAGATATGCGCTTAGTGGCCTGCTCAACAGGCTCACCCGCGGATTTCACAGGGAGCGGTATCTTCAAGCACTCCAGAAACTGGCGAATCGAATGGAGTCCATGCCTCGTCCATTTTCCTTCCTTCACGTGGAAGTTGTTGATGCTGTCCCCGGTCCAACCGAGTGAAAACAGGTTCCGCTTCTTGAAGCAGTGATCCGCAATGATGTTCGCGTCCGGAATGGTGCAGAGTTGGGCAATCACGGTGTCGTAGAGTGGTGATTTGACAGCAGGCGGAAGGATGACATTCCAAGTGACGTGTTTGATCGCTCCCATCACTTGTTGAAGTTCGTTGTAGGCGATCAAGTAGTCCTTAATCAAAGCAGGCAGAAAAACCACAACACAATGTACTGTGCCTGCCATTCGGAGTCCTCTCAGTTTCGTGACAAGCTGTGACAGGTCAGCGAAACGAAGCATTCGGGAGTCGTCAATTGTAGGTTCGCCGAGAGACTCAATCTCGTCGGGAACGAGCAGCAGCACCGTGTCCGTCAGCAAGTGTTCGTTGAAATTCTGCTCCAATCGGAAGCGCACCGTTTCCCACGCCGTATCCAATCGATTTTCCTGTCCGTGGACGATCACACTTCCTTTGATCGCAGTGTCCATCAAGCGCCGAACTCGCCCAATCGATCGCAGCGGAATGCACCTGGAAGTACTCAATTTCCCCGAAACCTGCAAACATCTCGTCGCTCGGCGATGACACTCAGCAACGAGATCTTCCGTTGAAATTCCGCCGATCATGTCCAATTCTTTATCGCTGTTGACATTGACAAGCAACTTGTTGACTTTTCCATCATTTGATGAATCCTTGATCGATCGGAGAGCGATTTGCTGGGCCAAAGTCCGGACCTTTGACTGCTTAACAGTCGAAGAAAGGTCGGCCGTGTTGATGATGTCCCCGACTGTGATCGGAGTGCATTGCTGATGATCATCGCCTTGACAGCTGTGTAGGAGGCCGAGAGTTTGGAAGTAATTGATGATCATGAGATCCTTTTTAGTCGTCGTATAGTCGAAAATACTGTCGGACGCGTTCAGAATTTCAGAAGAAATTACTTGATTCATTGCTTTATCTGCTAAAATCGTTGACAAATGATAAGGTGGTGATGAATTGTCATGATAAGGTAAAGACAAAATGCAATTTATGTGTCCAAGCATTCGCTCGCGTGCTTTTCCTCCCCCTGATGGAAGTTCACATCCCTCCGGGATGGCACAGAGACGATCGATTGGGACTAAATCACACTTCCCATTAGGACGATCGACTAAGCGAATTTTTGCATTGTTACCCTCAAGGTCAACGATGCGATATGGCCCCTGATAGTGCCAATTAAGCTTATTTTTCACGCGTGGATCAAAAAGCATAACGCGCTCGCCGAGCTTGTATTTCGCAACGATTACTTTTTTATTTTTGTCATAATGTTTTTTAAATTCTTGACGCGCTCTTTCGAGTTCATGCTTAACATGCTCGATCATGTTCTTAGTGTTTTCGGCAACTACTGCTTTATATTCGTCGATGCCAAGATATTGGTATGGGTAGAGACTAGGATCTACGAAAGATGGCAAATTCGGGTCATGCCCAAACATGGAAAAATATGGCGTTTCTTTCGTTGAAGTGTGGACGGAAGTATTGTATGCGAAAGTAATGAACGGTAAACGCATGTCCCATTCAGCGGGTACAACGCATTTTTTCCGGAGCATCATAATAATTTCGCGGTTTGCACGCTCAACAATTCCAACTGCTCTCGGGTTATACCCGGCAGTGGTGCTTTGTTCAATATTCATCACCTTACAGATATGCTCAACTGTAGAATTCGTGAATTCTCGGCCTTTATCCGAGTGAATTTTCACTGGTGCACCGTAGATCAAGAGCACGCGCTCAACGAATGCTCTCGCGACTTCGTCTGCGGATTTTGTACGCAGCGGAACAGCAATGAGATATTTCGTGAAATGATCGATTATCACGAGTGCATACTTGTTGCCGTCAGGTGTAAGCCCGAGTTGTAGAATGTCGAGACAAACCAATTCAAGTGGTCGCGTCACCACGATTGGTTGTAGCGGCGGAGTATTCTTTCTCGGCTCGCGGCAAAAAGCGCAGATTGGACAATTTAGCGACCATTTTACACAGTCAGCACGCATGTTCGTCCAGAAAAATTTCCTTCTCAGCTGGTCGTAAATCCGCTGACCACATGCATGTGACCCTATAGGACCTACATGGGCTTCCTGAAAAATTTCTTTGCGGTATTTTTCAGGTACAACGAGTCGCGGTTCATTGTTTTGTGGGTCCGTGAAGTAAAGACATCCGTCAATAACTGAAAATTGCCCAAGATTACTGAGTACCTTTTGTATCTTCATCTGAAGATCGCCTTCAAGAGACAGCGACTACATGAAGTTATGTAGTGGTTTGAGCGTTGAAAGAACCAATCGCTAGGTAAGAAGAGCTGACTAAAAAGGGGGCTCACCTTAAAGCCGGTGTGTGGAAAGTAACAGATTGGTGATGGCGATGTTTCTGCTTAGTGCATCGGCAGCTGCATTGCTTTTCCCAGCCTTATGGCGTATTTCCAGGTGGAATTTCGAGGAAATTTCCATTGCCCACTTGTTGATTCGACTGCTTCCGCAATCCTTCGGATTTGTGAACATCTGTACTAATGCAGAATGGTCGGTTTCGACGATTGCCTTCATTCCAATGATGTACGGGCCAAATTTCCGCACAGCGAAACGCAACGCCAGAGCCTCAAGCTCCGTGGCCGCATATCGTGCTTCCGCTCCTTGGCAGAGTCGGGAGACGAAGTAGATTGGTCTTAAACGCCCTTCTTCGTCCTTTTGGCTGAGTATACCGGCTAAACCGAGTTTACTCGCGTCTGTCTGGATCACGAATGGCCGATCTGGATTGTACCGAGCAGCCTGGAAATCGGGTAATCTCAACGTGACGTCCTCGCAGATCTTCACAATCAACGTCTCGAACGCGTTTTGACTTTCTTCTGACCATTCCCATGCGGCTTTACCGCAGAGATTGTGCAACGGTTTTGCAATCATTGCGAATCCTCGAATGAATTTGCGGTAATACCCTGCCAAACCGAGGAAACGTTGCAATTCTCTGACGTTTTGTGGCGTTGGAAATTCCTTGACTGCTTTGAGCTTTTCTTCATTCATTTTCAGGCCATCGCCCGTCAATTTATGACCAAGAAACTCGATTTGTTCCGCCAAAATCTTGCATTTGCTAGGCTTGAGTTTCAATCTATTGTCTCGCAGACGTTGAAACACCTTCCTGAGATGGTCGATATGGTCCGTCCATGACTCCGAAGCGACAAGGACGTCGTCTAAGTAAACATATACGAAGTTCCCAATGTAACCACGCATAATACATTCCATAAGGCGTTCAAAAGTTGCGGGCGCATTCGTCAACCCAAATGGCATGACGGTAAATTCGAAAAGCCCTTGCTCCGTCGGAAATGCGGTTTTTTCCATGCTGGCTGGGTCCATCTTCACTTGCCAATATCCTGATAGCAAATCCAGTGACGAGAAATACTTTCGTTTCCCCAACGATAACAACATTGAATCAATGTCCGGAACTGGATATGCATCCTTCTTTGTAATAGCGTTCAATCGTCGATAATCTACACAGAACCGCAAACTTCCATCTTTCTTCTTGACAATAGTCACCGGGCTGGAGTATGGAGATGATGATGGTTGGATTACCCCCCGTTGAAGGTAATCATCAACCATTTTTGCCACTTGTTCACGCAAGGCAAATGGAATAGGACGTCTCGCCACCCGAATCGGTTTTGAGTCCGACAATTCGATTTTGTGTTGTACTGCAGGTGTTTGACCTAACTCTTCATCGGAGAGAGCAAAGACATCATTGTATTCGTCCAGAAGTGCCTCAATCTCCCGAATTTCTTCTGCGGACCTCTCAGAAATGTTGATCTTCTGTAGCAGGGTCTTCGTACGATCATCAACGATTGCGTTGGCTATGAATGGATCGGTCGTCTGCGAAAGTATTTCTTCTCCCTCAAGGCTCTTTTCCACCGGAGTAAGGTCCCCAAGTACCATACCCTTAGGACATTCGATCTTCAGAATTCCTGCATTCCGTAAAGGAATGTCGAACTTTTCGTCCTTGACAGATACAACTGCGTCGGAACCCGGCTCTACCGAGTTTGTGAAGACGTAATCGCCGTCCGGAAGATTCTCGCCCTTGACTTTTACCAAGCCTTCAGCAAAGGGTTTGATTGTCGCATCCGCGAATACTGAGGCGATAATCGCATTTTGTTCTTGAGATAATGTATACTTAGTGGAGGTAAGTATGTCCATCGTTGTTGTCATATCGATCATTTTGAAACCCAATGATCCCAAAGCGGCAGTTCCAATTATTATGGGGAAAGGCTGAGATGCTTTTGGTACATGAAACTCAACCCATACCGGATCTAGCCCTGGTCTAGATACAGGTAGTGAGACTCCGGCCACGAACTGCATTGAACCCGTATCCGCAATTTTGGATTTGTCATGGTATGGCGGGTGCATATACATCTTTTCAAGTTGTAGCTTGGCCCTAGAGGCAATGTTCGCCAAACAGTGTCTTGTTATCGTATTCATATTGGCACCGCTATCCAAGAGTGATAGGATTTTTGTGCCATGTATTTCGACATATGTGGTAAGGGTTCTCCCAGTAGGAGCACCAAAAATTGTCTTTTGAGCTCCAGGCATCGCTGCGGTCATTGCGGATATGTGGCCTTCTTCATTGATACTGTCTCTTATGCTTTGATATACTTCAGGTGGCAAAGCGCAATCGTCATGGCTTTGAAGTACATTCCCGCGTCCATTTTCACGGTTATTGCCCAAAGGCTGACTATTCCCACCAGTCTTTTTAAAAGGTGGGTTATACATCGGTTTCCAAGAATTTCGACCCCCGTTGTGGTTGAAATTTTCTTGCTTTTGGTGCTCATCTGGCTTGGAGCCCCCAAGGTCCTGAACTTCGCGATCGTTGTTCACATTCTTTCCATGCCAATTCTTTGAAGTCCACGGCGAATTTTCACTCAAAATGGCTGCTTTGTCGATGAGTTCGTGATAGGACACAGTTCCTCTCATCAAAGTGAGTGAACTCGAGATGATTCTGTCCTTGATACTCCGCAAAAAGTATGCACATGCGGTTTCTTGCACGGTTTCTTCCGGCGTTGTTGGTAAATTTGCATCTCGGACTGCTCCTAGAAGACGCATTCCATATTCCCGAAGGTCTTCATTCGGCCGTGGCATAATTCCATCCATCAACTTCTTCTGAGCCGCAATCCGTAGCGATTCGATGCTCGAGTTTCCGTTCATCATGGCAGACTTAATCTGCACATAATTGCTTTGTTCCTCCTCCGTTAATCCATCGAATGTGATCCTCGCTTGCCCAACCACCTTAGTTGAAAGCAATACGGCGCGTTGCTCTGAACTCCATCCATTTGTGATTGCTTCGAACCCGGCAAAATAGGCCTTGAGCCTAGTTCGTCCTTCGGTACCAGTCAACTTCTGTAAAGTTGCTTGGATCTGAGCGAATTGAGTGCACTCTGATGCAACTCTCGCTCCCTCTGATGCTTCCGCGATCCGCTGCAGCAGGAATTCACTGTTGATCGGCGAACAATTGTAGTTGCTTTCACACAATTTTGCTCCTACCGTGGGTCCATGATTTTGATCACTTTTCGATTGATTACTGCCACCAAATCCTAAATTTCTATTACCAACCTGAATTTTATTCATTGCATCTTCAAGACGATCAATGCGACAACTCTGTTCTTTTGCTGTTTCCTCCTGCTTTTTTACGACTTCTTCGTTGTGTTTTTGAAACTGTCGTTCCATCATCTTCTCCATTGCCTGCAGTAAGTCAGGAGTCGCTTTTGCTGATCCTTTAGATCGGGCTCTGGGTTTCTGCGCAATAGTTTCGGCATCACTGTCCAGCTGTGTCTGATCAGTTGCATGCTCAACATGCCACTGATCGCTGGTGCCTTGGTATTCATTGCTTTTAGCCCTCTGCCCTTCACTTTGATTCAGCTTTCGGCGAGCATTCCTGCGCAATTGCAGTGGTGATCTGACGATACGAACCATCGTTGAATCCGGAATTGTTGATTTTTCTGATTTATTTAGAGCTCTACTCCAAATAATCTTGTCGCTGTTGAGGTTGGATCGGTTACAGCCTATATAGCTTGTAACCATCCGGTGCTACCAAGTACTAATTTGTAGGACAACCCCTAGTGCTGTCCAAAGAGAAAAAGAACAGAAGAACGCAACAATATATTTATGACGCAAGGAAAATACAAACGAACTGAATAATGAGAAAAATCGATTGCTTATATATGCATTGTGATGGGGGAAGGGAGGGAAAACATCATCAGCGAACAATACGTAACGACAATAGAGTAACAAACAATTCATACATTACGAAATAGGGCACAACGCCAACAATTCAATTAACGAACACAATATTCAATTTATATCTCATCGGCCCTTATTACAAAAAAAATTTTGGCGAGCTTTTTTTTATAGGGGTACGCAATTTGGGAAATGTCGGGACACCTTGCCGACGTATGCTGGGAAGGTGTTTTTAGATGAATCATATCAAAAAATTGTTCGGGGGAGAGGGTCAAAATGAGACCCAAACTGCACAAGTACCAGTTTGAATATATTTTCAAGGTCCAAAAATAATTACCAAATGAGAAATATTGGAATGAAAATTGAATGAAAATTTATGAGAATTAAATAAAGGAGAAATTTTTGGTTTTTAGCATTAAAGATTTTTATTATTTTATCAAAACGAAATAACTCAAAGATTATGCACAAATATGGTTGATTCAGAGAAAGAGAATAATGTTTTTCACANTTGAAGCGAATTCCTTCTTGCAAAATAGCACATAAAAAGTGGATAGATCGAGGAAAAAGAAACAAACAACAATAATTTAACATGGAATGTTAAATAAAAGTTGATTCTACAGGATTTTTAAGCCGATTTTATATACATATTAGTATAACAAAAACAATGGACCCTTAACCTAAGAAACGAGCCTCATCCAAAAATTATACTACATAACGTTGAACGATTTTATGTACATATGCACTAATTTGGATCGGGATTTTCAAAATTCAACTCTTCGCAGATTCCACAAATAACTATTTGTTAACAATGGTGTAGTTGGCGTAGTGACAGAGGATCCCCTCGCAAAGGATCCCCGGACAAAGGATACCTTCGCAAAGGATCCCCAAGGACAAAGGATCCCCTCGCAAAGGATCCCCAACTACAAAAACGAAATATCTCCAAAGACAAAACATCTCCAAATAAAAATTCTTAAAAAACCTGAAAATCCTTAGGACTATAAATTTCTTGAAAAATGTAAGGCCTAAGAAAATTTTTGAAAAATCCAAGGCCTAAGAAAATTTTTGAAAAATCCAAAGCCTAAGAAAATTTTGAAAAATTCAAGACATTAAAATTTTTGAAAATTCAAGGCCCATGAACTTTTTTCCAAGGTCTGTTATATTTTATTGAACCGGATATTTTTTTTGAAAAACCGGAGGCTATGAATTTTTTTTGAAATCCGGGGCCTGTGAAATTTTTTAAGGAAAAATCCAAGGCCTTTGAATTTTTTTGAAAAATCCATGACCTGCTGGTCTTGAATTTTTTGAACTCCGAAGCCTGCGAAATTTAAAAAAATCGACGCTTGTAAATTTTCGAAAATTTGTAGATGTTTTGTCTTTGTAGATATTTCGTTTCTGTAGTTGGGGATCCTTTGCGAGGGGATCCTTTGCGATGACCCCGGTATAGTTTACCAAGCACAACAAAACGGCGGAAGAGAAAAATAAACAAATCAATGAAAACTAGATATGTACATAGTACATATTTTCAATGACAAAAATCAATTTCAACAAACTGCCTTTACAAAATTAGCTTAAAAATTATCAAATTTGCTTAATGCCTATTGATCCAAACAATGGCCACGGCGCCATTGAATTTGTCTCTTTGTACATAAAGCGTCTTTTTGTAAAAAAACTGCCTTTTTTACTGTATATACCAGGGTGGCGATCTACAAACCACTAAAATGCGGCATTTGCCTTTTTTGACCAAAAAAATGCGGCAAAAATGCGGAAATTCTGATGAAAAATGCGGCATTTTTAAAATCTTTAAAAAAAATTACTAAAAAATTTTATTCTGCATATTTCTCGCAACTTTTCACTCTGTCCAGCAATTGTTGATTGGAAATAAAGAGGTCGTGTAAGAGTAATCTTTGGCGGTGATGTACACTCTACAGTTCACATTCTCTTACAATTAGGGGGTAGCGGCGGTCCCGATAGGGGCCGCCGGAGAAAATTTGAAAATTTTTGGTCACTTTCATAAGAAAATTGGCCGTTTTTAAGGCTAATTTTTATAAAGAAACTTTGTATAGAAAGAGTGAATTTTGTGGGGTAGCGGCGGTCCCGATAGGGGCCGCCGGAGAAACCGCCGGAGAAAATTTTGAAAATTCACTCTTTCTTAAAAAAAATCGA
>LDKF01001510.1:0-23250 GCA_001026735.1 Rotylenchulus reniformis
GGGATGTCTGCCTCATTTTCTGGCAAGATGCCTTCTCCTGTAAAACAGGCGGCAAACATCCTGAGTGCCGGATCTTCTCGCTGTTCCTTGACAATGTCGAACCTGTTGAAGGTTTCTCTGGCCATTGTCATGAACAGGAGGTCCTCCTCGTCTTCATGGGACTCCGAACTGGAGCTGGAGACGGTCCTTGTCCCGAGGACTGGAAAACATCTCGGGAATTCCATAATGTCCTGAAGCTCATCCGGGGATGGTTCTCCGGGTTCAATTCGTGACAGGGCATCCGCAACTGTGTTGCGTTTCCCGTCAATGTGCTCAATACTCACATTGTCGTAGCTCATGAGTTCCATGAACCACCTTGTAAGTATTGGCGCCACCTCTCGACTTCTGGCCAGAAAGGTCAATGGTTTGTGATCCGTATGGACGATTGTCTGCTGGCCATAAATGTACATGATGTACTGGCGCAACGCCCATATGATCGCACCAAGTTCCAGTTTCACGGGCGCCCAACTCCGCTCATTTTCCGACAGGGTTCGACTGGCAAATGAGATTGCCCTGTAGTCCCGAACCTGGTCGTCCCACTGCATCAGGGATGATCCCATCCCGACCGTTGACGCGTCCACAAAGATGTGAAATGGTNCAATTTCACGGTGAAATCGGATGTGTGGTCCTACGGTATTTTGCTGTACGAAATATTCACACTTGGCCACACACCTTATCCCGGTGATGGGCAAGGAAATTGCAACAAATAATGTTTTTGTTGTTAAGGCATGCAAAATCGGGAAGTGATTGAGCAGGTGGAGAAGGGGCACAGGATGGCGTGTCCCAAGAACTGTCCGGAGGGCATCTACCGAGAAATGCTCAACTGCTGGGACCGCAATCCGGACAAGCGGCCCACCTTCGAGTACCTGTTCACCTTCTTCGATGACTTCTTCATCTCCAGCCAACCGAACTATGTCCCTCCGAGCATTGACGGGGCGATGTTTGATGTGCAAACGATGGACGGAGAGGAGACGGGCGGAGGAGCCAGGAGGGTGAGACGCCGGAGCAGATGAGCCCCCGAGGGCCGAAACAGTGCCAAAACCGGAAAATTGAGAGTGCCAAACCCAATAGAAAAGGAATATCCCTCTTCCAACCAATTGACTTATGGTTTTTTCACTTTCACATCCATAATTTCCAATTTCGCAAAGATCAACAAACATAATCCTCAGTAATTATCTTTACTATCCCCGAATCTCTTGCCATTCCCTTTATTTTATTCATTTTATTTGTATTTTTCTTCCTTTATTCATTTTCCTGTCTGTACTAATCATAGTCACGGGGGACAAGGAAGGAGCATCCTCTTTGCCACAGGGACATATATAGGATTTTTCTTGGACGAACACACGACTCTAACAAGGAAACATTTTCTACTGCTAGTCGGAATTTGCATATTCCGTTCCTGCCATTTTGAAGAGCATGCACGACAACCGCGGTAAATTTTAATAGTAAATGCCCTCAGAGTTAGGAAGCAAAGTTATAGAATTTTTAATAATAAATATTAAATGTTCGGTCGTTCATCCGCGCGGATCATCCACCAATCGGGATGGCATCGGTCGTACTATCTAAAATTACTGTTAAGCATTGCGCCATAAAAACGGATGGGAATTATTATATAAAAGAAAATAATGAATATAAACCAACGAATGTGTGGATGAACGACCGTTAATCAAAAATTAAAAATTCTATAACTTTGCTTCCTAGCTCTAAGGGCATTTACTATTTAAATTTACCGCGGTTGTCGTGCATGCTCTTCAAAATGGCAGGAACGGAATATGAAAATTCCGAGTCACAGTAGAAAATGTTCCCTTGTAAGTTTTTTTAGGAATTTTTGGGAGGGGGGGCTTATTAAGAATTAGCCTTTTTTGATGTTGAAAATTTTCGATGACTTAATTGCATCACAGGGCGACTTCGATAAGGGCCAGGGAGAGAATTTCAACATTTTTTTCCGGTTGGGCACAAGATTATTTCCGCCTTATTGGAGGTAAAATTAAAATAGTCTCTCGATAGAAATGGACATTTCTATGATCCTTCGAAGCGAATTCCTTCTTGCGAAATAGCACATAAAAGTCATATCATATCATTTATTCACGACCAAAGGACCAAGAGGCCACTAATATGGTGGAAACAAAAAGAGAAAGTCAACGGGAAAAAACAACAATAAATAATAGGGTCAATCATAAAGGGGATAGGGATGCGTCAAAAAGTTGTGAAATGAAGGGAGATTGATAACAAGCCATTTGCGAAATTGGTCGGGATTGGTGGACAAAAAAGCATCTGGGGGGAGAGAATTCCACAAATTCACAGTTCGATTAATAAGCGAATATTGATTGTGCCGAGATTTACGAGGAACAAAGATTTGATAAGAATGACGACGAGATAGCCGAGTAGATTTTTGAAAAATGGTAATTCTGTAGTTTGTTCCCCCCATTTTTTGGAAAAATTTTGATGTTCCCAAAAACGATCCAAAATCACACCCTTGGGTCAGTTTTTGACGCTTAATCCGAATCTGACCTCCATTTTGACGTCCGACGTCATTTTTTGACGTCGGAAATTTTTGACGTCAAAATTTTTTTTTCAAAATAATGACGTCCTAGGGCCAGTTTTTAACGCTGAATCCGAATCTGACGTCCGTTTTGACGTCCCACGTCATCTGATGCAATTTTTTGACGTCTGAAATTTTTGACGTCAAATTTTTTTTCAAAATTAAATTTTATGCAAAGAAATCAAAAGAAAAATCAAAAAGAGAAAATGCAAAATGTATTTAACCGGCTCATAGTACTGGTAGCTAGACGGTTCAATAGGTTAGTGCTGAAAATTATTTATTTTTAACTAGAAATTTTATTGGTGGGCTCGCCTTCGGCGAGCCCAACATTAAAATTATTAGATAAAAATAAATAATCTTTCAGCCCGCACCTATTGAACCGTATGGTTGCCTAAGCACCCCACGCATTATGAAGGATAGCCGGGTCATATAATCACCTTCAAAAAATCACCTTTGTTGTGAAGTTTTTTAGCTGTTCCATTGCCATTTTTTCGATTAATGTGTATATTTTATCTAAAAAAATTAAAATATTGAAAGAAATTTTTTTGACGTCAAAAATTTCAGACGTCAAAAAATTGCGTCAGATGACGTCGGACGTCAAAACGGACGTCAGATTAGGATTCAGCGTTAAAAACTGGCCCTAGGACGTCATTATTTTGAAAAAAAATTTTGACGTCAAAAATTTCCGACGTCAAAAAATGACGTCACATGAAGTCGGACGTCAAAATGGAGGTCAGATTCGGATTAAGCGTCAAAAACTGACCCTAGGGTGTGATTTTGGATCGTTTTTCAGAACATCAAAATTTTTCCAAAAAATGGGGGGAACAAACTACAGTATAGCCAAAATATCACTAGGAATCAGATGAGTATGATTAAAGTAGATTTTGAATAACATGACGAGATCAGCAATGGTTCTGCGAGTAGATAATGGAGAAAGCTTAAAGAATTCCAGACGAGATTCATAATTAAGATAAGTTCTATTTATTCTAAAGAGTGCTACTCTAGTAAAATATTTTTGTACTCTCTCAATAAAATTAATTAAGGATTTAGAGGATGGAGACCAAATTTCAGACCCATACTCGAGGAGTGACCTTACATATGATTTGAAAGTGTTGGATCCTTGTTGATATTTCGTATTTATCAGTTACAGTATTCCTGGCATCCTATCCCTCTCTCTCTATTGTTCTTTGTTTCTCTACCTTTCCCTTTATATACCGACCCTTTTCCCTTCACATTCGCATTTATGCCCATCACTCTACTCCGACTCCTCTTCGACCTTCTCTTCGCTTTTATTATTTATTATCTTCGACAAATAAACATATTGATTTTATTTGATTCCTTATTGGTATTTGGTCACTTCCAAGTGATATCTTCCCCAAATACACAATAATTGGCGCAGTCAGCCAAGTTCTCCGAACTCTACTAAAGCAAAAGCGGANTGCCAGGCGCCCTTTCATTTTTAGTTTTTACACAATTTTTGGCGGGGGCGGAAGCGGGGAAAAAGAATAAGAGAATACATGATCAAGATCAGAACAGAGGGGGGGCGATCAGGATTGGCCATTCCCGCCCTCCTCTCTGCTCATCGGCTCCCGACATCCGATCGATCTAACATCCTCCTCCTCCTCCTCCCGATCATCGCCTCTCTTTTCCCAATCACTCTTTCCCCTCCCTTCCCACCCATTACGCTTTCCCTTCTCTGCTCTGTGGTTGATTAAAAGATGGCCCAGCAACGATCAACGCAACAAGATGGCAACACAACCGCAGGAGGCTTTTGGTGGGATACTCAAGTCATTGTTGGCCATATGGGTTTCGGGGAATTATATTCTCCAGTTTGGTCCAAATTGGACAGATTTTCTTTCTTGAATCATAGTGGCCTTTTGGAACTTTTTTTTCAACTTTTGAGAGAACTACTATGTCTGTCAGGATGAAGATGATTATGTATTATTAATTATTAGGATGATGTGGTCATCATCCTAAATCATCGTTTGACCTTGTCCTCAGGTTATTTGACGGTCTCTCAGAAGAGCCCTACGGACTTTTGCCGTTGGTGAACCTTGCCGGGAAGGGAGGGCCCACGTCGGTGAAAAATGTCCAACGCGTCGGCTCCTATCAATGGCGACTCGAAGATGATGAACCCGTCATTTTGGTTAAAATCAATTTGAAGGATTTTCATTGTTGAAATACTCTAGGTCCCAGGCATGCCTCTAGAAAGTTTCTTTTGGGCCGGCGGAAGGCTGAAACAAGATGCCGGGGTTGTGATCTACAATGTCAACCATCTGAAAGTAAGTTGAAGACGAAATTATCGGCGTCAATTCCGGAGTCCGTGAATTTTGGTCTAAAACTGGAAATTGGCCATAACTCTTGGCCAGTGGATGGGGAATAATCTTTCAGAATATTTTGAATTTTCCAGGAGAAATAAATATTTTCTGATTTTTTTGTGAATTTTGGTCTAAAAATGAATCTAAAGGTGAAAGACGGACAATTGGATGCCGCGATACTGGCGGGTTGGTCGAGGGGTGTTACGGGGGGCCTATCATCAGTGATAGTAGCATTCTCATCATTTTAACAGCAAAATTGTTCGGCACCAAAATGAACAAGGAGGTGGGTGAAGATGAGAATGGAATTGTAGGATTTTGGTAACAAATTGGTCCAACTATTTTCAATATTCGCGCAGGTGAACTTTGACGAATTCGATATAATCACAGGTAATCAAATCTGATGGTGTTTAAATATTACTTATCATCATTATACATAAAGATGCGATAAATCTTCAAAAATTATTTGCCTTCGCTCAAGAGGTGAATTTGAAAATATAAAATTTAAAATATATCCAAATTTTGCATTTTTGGCCGGCGAAGGACTGTTTCGAATAGACTGCGAACGTGGTGAGTTTTTTCCCCCTCTTAGCAACAAAGTTGACATCGGCTGATTTTTATTCTCCATTGAAACTTTTGTCCATTGATTATCACTGGTAATCCATAATTTTTGCAATTGTCAAAAAATGAAACTTCGGTCCAATCTTCGCTATATATTTTCAAATTTTTTTCTAACGATTCAGTGGGCAAAACAATGCTCTTGAGCCGCATGGAGGCCTCTGATCTTATGGAGGTAATTCTGACTTATGCTGACGAGTAAGTCATTTGTTCTGCAAAGGTCAAAATTGCCCAGTAGAATTTTATGCTCTACCTTTTGGCCCTATTAATTTTTTAAATTTTTAAAAAATTCGAATTTTATAAAATATTCGGAAAACCATGTTTGTCAAGGAAAGTTCGAACTTTTCAGGGCGAGAAAATAAAAAGACCAAAAAATAAAAAAAAATCTGCATAGGAATATTGTTTATTATTTATTTGTTTTGGACAATTCTTGCAAGCTTTAATTTTGCTCGGCCCAGTCGCATTTTGGCACTTTCAATACGAACAACCATTTTGGTAATTTTGGGGTAAATGACTTTACAAACTAGTTGGTATTACTTATTGGCTTAACTTATGCCCCTTCCCCCAATTTTTACATAATGAAGGATTAGAAAAATTCCTATATATAACGATTTTATGCTGTAGATTGGCCATCTAAGCTTCGATCAAGGACTGAAAGCAAAAATGACTAAACCGCGCTCAAAGCATTGTTCTGGACCTTTCTTCCAACTTGTCAGGTTAAGACATCAAAAATCACCTCAGAAAATAATATTCCAAACTTCAGCTTCCAATTTGGTCAATTCAAAATTTTGGTAAGGATTGCATTTATGGTATAAGTACGGTATTTTTCGGGAATTATTCTGGGTATTCTTGATCATTCGCTATCCATCATGCTCAGAGTTGTGCTAGGATGAAAACCAAATTTTTGAACCCACCAGACCCTAGGATATTTTGGGCTTACTGTAAAACTGAGACGTCCTCAAACTGAGACGTCTTCTATCCCTTAAAATGGGTCCATACTCCGGCCATTGCGTCTCCATACAAGCTTGGGGAATATAATTTTCATGCTAAAATTCGAAATAATTAAAATAAATCAACGAAAACAAACAGGTACGCTACGAGGTTGATTGCGCGGATTTTGCAGCAGCAAAAACGTAATATTTTACAGATTTTTCTTTTTATCTGAATTAATTGTGGGATATTTTCGCAGTGATCCCTTCGAAGATTCGGATCAATTGCCGGCAAAACAGGCTTTCACAGGTGAGAAGGGACTGTATCTTTGGATGCCAATGCCCCCAAGTTCGGGTCCCCTCGGACTAGATACTGTATTTGACCCAATCGCTCTTCTCTCACCCACCGTATTCTAGCCACTTATTATATATACCTTCATGATTCGTTGTTTCCCTCTATTGTAATACAAGATGTACTGTATGTTTTTCGTGTCCTAGAAAACCCTGCCATCAGCTGCATAGAATGGGGGCAAGTACCACTTCAAGTACCTCTCCAATTGGTTATTTTCACACAATTTTATAAAATTATTTTCAATTTTTATTAAACAGGTCACAACGTATCCCCATGTGAAATTCAATTATTACGTATCAATTTTTAAATAAATCCCTTTTGGACATTTATAGGGTGCCGGTTTCCCTTTTTTCACGGTTTGTTTGGAGTGTTTATTATTTAAAAATTATTTTTGCGACATATTACAGTGGGGTCAACTTTTCTTCACGAGTGCAGAGCAAGAAATAGTTGGATTCTTCAAAGGAAATGGCGATTTTGGAAAGGTTTACAAGAAAATATTAAAAGGGAGGATTTTTTGTGTAAATCCTCTACAGCTCATTTTTGTTGGATATTATAAAGTCAAAGTTATAAAGTCAAAAAAATGGATCAAAATTATCTAAAAACCAAAAATTTATTTAATGAGGAAAATCCTCTCTCAACTGTACTTATTTTGTCAGTAAATTAAAAATATTCCGGTCCTAATTACAGTCAGCTTTCTATGGCCTGAACGACATCTCAAAACTGATGAAACCCCTTCCGTATGCGGCCCTGAGCAAGGTATTAGTTTTTTGGAGATCTTTAGAATAGATGTAAATGGCATGTTCAGGTACACGATTGCCTGTATAAGACAAGATTATTTCTTCTCCGGAATAGTCCCAAATTTCGGTAAGCGGGAAAATGTAAACAAATAGGTATCATGAATTTGGTTTGTCAATCAAAGATTTGGACTGATTTGGAAGGGAAAAGCACATTTGGAAATTTTTTCAAAGGATCCAAAGGCAGAGGGTAAAGAATAAAAATCAAAAACAATTATTATTTAATTATATTTACACAGGAGCCATCTCGAAAGGTGTTCGAGAATTTCTCCTCACTCAGGTGAATATCGAATTTGAATTCTACAGTCTCTCATACAATGAAGTTTTTTCGAAAATGATTTAAAGTGATCATTTATTAATTTTTTCAGTGTAAAGCTCCTGAAGAAAATGATCTTGGAAAAGATCAGCCCGCCCAACAAGGATCCGCCAATGCTCAAAACAGTTGAATCTTGTCACAGCCAATTGATCAAATTTTTCATTGTGGATACTTATTTTTGGAAGTAAAATGGAATATTCTGTAAAATTGAGAGTAAATAGTCTTTGTTTCTTGGGTTCTTTCGTTAGTTACAGTTTTTGTTATGTATTAATGAATGGATCATGGCATGCCCAAGGGGTGCCAAATCGTGTGGATCGATCGATGGTAGGTTATCGGCGGGAGAGAAGTAGAGCGAATGAAAATTGGCCAACTTTTTGGCAAGCTAATATAAGGATTTTTCTTGCCAGTCGAGCCAAAAATTGTTTTAATTATTTGTGGACAATAATTGTAAATATGCTATCAGAATATATCTAACCATACATTTGCTAACGAAATTGTAAATGTGCTAACAGAATCTAATCGCGGATGATTGTACTGTGCTAACAGAACACAATTTTAATAAATTTGCTATCAGAATATACCTAACCATACATTTACTAATGAAATTGTGGTTGTAAATGTGCTAACCTTTCCGCGACCCTTTTCCTCCTTTTCCATTCCTTCGTTCGACCTCCCAGCAGGTCCGTATCTTTAAAAAAAACGGTGCCGTTAACCCGGGTAAAAAGCACCGGATAAACGGCAACGGGTAGTCTATGTTGGGTTTGCGATTTCCCCAACAGTAGTCCCGAAATGACCCTCCTAGAAGAACCAAAACCCACTGGTTCTACGAGTAGAGGGGGCGGAAGAATTGGAAGGAATAGGCGAAGGTCCCGGAAAGTTTGGGCGGCGAGTTCGAGTGCGCCGGCGGCGATTTATGGCGATTTGGAGCCGAAATTTGGTGGGAAAATGGAGGGTGCGAGTAAGGAAGCGAGGAGGATTAAAGTGGGAAATAGTTGTCCCGAAAATAAGAAATAAATATTTATTCCAAAAGATAAGATAAATACAAATAAAAATTGCCCAGAAAATAAATGAACTGTGAATGGACTTGGGGAAGGATGATCAGAGGGATGGCCGGAGGGCTTAAATAGCCCCCTGACCGGATGATCAGAGTACAGAGTTAATGGATTTTGGGAGAGAGAGTAGGGGAAAATGAGAGAAAAGGGAAGAGAGAGAAAGGAATTTCCGGGACAAGGGTCGCCCCGATGGAAACATGGAAAAGCGGCCGGAAGCCGCGGATGTTGCAAAATCGGGGGGAGAGAGAGTAGGGGAAATTTTTTTTTGGGAGAGAGAGTAGGGGAAAATGAGAGAAAAGGGAAGAGAGAGAAAGGAATTTCCGGGACAAGGGTCGCCCCGATGGGAAACATGGAAAAGCGGCCGGAAGCCGCGGATGTTGCAAAATCGGAGTGATTTTGCAGAGAAATACAATAATGTATGAATCATAAGGAAATTTGGAACAAATTAGGGAAAGGGGTCCAAGTTTAAAAGGGAAATTTTAGGGGAAATTTGGGGAATTATCACGGGGTCAAATATTCGCAATTTTGCGACAGTCTACCCGAAAACCCATCTTAGAAAAAAAAACCCATATCTATTTACCCCCGATTTACCCTGATTTCGGATTAAACAGCACATTTTTCCATTTTTAAGATACTGGGCAAAAATCCACTTGTATACCACTTGCACGATGTGTTGGATCCTTGTTGATATTTCGTATTTATCAGTTACAGTATTCCTGGCATCCTATCCCTCTCTCTCTATTGTTCTTTGTTTCTCTACCTTTCCCTTTATATACCGACCCTTTTCCCTTCACATTCGCATTTATGCCCATCACTCTACTCCGACTCCTCTTCGACCTTCTCTTCGCTTTTATTATTTATTATCTTCGACAAATAAACATATTGATTTTATTTGATTCCTTATTGGTATTTGGTCACTTCCAAGTGATATCTTCCCCAAATACACAATAATTGGCGCAGTCAGCCAAGTTCTCCGAACTCTACTAAAGCAAAAGCGGATTTCTACAAATTCAACCCTTCGAAAAAAGGCTTGTACATTGAATTCGGGAAGAATCAATTACTCGTCCACAGCCTTTAAAAGCTTGTACTTTTGCACTCGGGCTGAGGCAAAGTACTCTACCCAAGCTTTTCTTCAAGCCTATCACCCAACTGGGCGTTGGTGATCGAGTTTGCGGTAAGCAAACCGGGCTTCTTCAGTTCTTCAAAGCCTATCACTCAACTGGGCGTTGGTGATCGAGTTTGCGGGAAGCAAACCGGGCTTCGTCGGTTTCATTAGTAATCCTGGGCTTGGATACTATTGAACATATCTTCACATCGGACACTCATACTCCGGAAAATCGATAAATCGACCCGACATGGCCTCCATTTCTGCAGCTCAGCTTCAACAGATGATCGACTCATTTCAAATGATGGCTCAACAATTACAAGCCAACTCTTCGAATGCTGGGGCGACGAATGCTGCGACACTCGCCTCGACTTTGGAGGCCAGGATTGGCAAATTCATGTATGATCCCGAGATGGGACATACCTTCGACCAGTGGTACAAGCGGTACGGAAATTTCATCGAACAGGACGGAAAAGATCTCGACGATTCGGCCAAAGTACGATTGCTCGTTGGAAAATTGGGTGATTCGGAATATTCGCGATTTGCTGACAGCATACTGCCGCAGTTGCCGGACACAATGATATTCAAGGATGCGGTCACCAAGCTCAAAAATCTTTTCGGCGATACCCGCTCTGTATTCGTCCGTCGCTTCGAGTGCTTGAAAATGAAGCAGCAACCAGGCCAGGACATCGGCACCTTCATTTCCACAATCAATGCAGCTTGTGAGAACGCCGACCTGACCCTCACCAAGGAAACACTAAAGTGTTTAATTATGGTTGTTGGGCTACGGGACGAATTTCACGACATTCGCCAAAAATGTCTACAAATGCTGGAAGAGGCGCGGAAGAAGAATGAGCCCCTGACATTGGAGAAGCTAGGCGAAGAATGCCGCGCACTTCAACTGCTCCGGGAAAGCGCCCAATCCTTGGCCAACACTGAGCCCTCCACAAATGCACTGAATGCCAAGCCCCAACAGTGGAAGGAAAGGCCAAAAAAAAAAGGCAAGATGTGTGCACAAAGTGGCAGCAATTCAACAAAATTCGAGCCAAAATTCGAAAATGGCGGTAATTCGAAAAGCTTCGTCAGGCCAAAGGATGAACCGAATTCTAAAAAGGGCAAAACTTGGAAGCCATGCCTCTCATGCGGGAGCAAAGAGCATATACGAGACAATTGCCCAAACAGAATGGCCATTTGTCAGTACTGCAAAAAACAAGGCCATCTCGCTTCCTTCTGCCGTTCTGCACACTTCGCACGCCAAAAATCAGCAAACCGATCAATTCAAAACATCTCGGTTTCGCCATTCTGCATGACCACAGGCACCCAAGATTCGGATTGGATCATTGTTCAGGTGCAAATTAACGGCATAAACTGCGACATGAAATTGGACACTGCTTCACAAATTGCAGTATTCACGACAAAAACTTGGAAAAAATTGCAGAAGCCCAAGCTAGAAAATGCTGGATTGGATGCTCGTAACTGCAACGGCAATCCCTTCGCCTTGCAGGGCAAATTCAAATGCAGTGTCAGCTTCAAAGATCAGCCTCCTATCCAGCTTACTGGTTACGTCTCAGACCAAATCGTGCATGATCTGCTTGGGATACCATGGATCAGATCACTTCATCTGCTTCCAACGGAATTCTACCAACCACCCCACATTTCGGCACTTCAAAAGCACCCAGACTCTAATTTTGTCAAAAATTGGGATGCTAGTACACTGGGAAAATGGTTGGAGGAGAATTATAGCGATGTATTCAGCTCCGAGCTCGGTCTCTGCACCAAGATGAAAGCACATTTGCATCTGAAAGCTGATGCTAAACCAGTGTTCTGCAAGGCCAGACCAGTCCCATATGGCGCAGAAGAAGCCATCACCGCTGAACTGGATCGTCTGCTCTCCATCGGCGCTATTAAACCAGTTGATTTCAGCCAATGGGCTGCTCCAATTCTCGCCGTCAAGAAAAAGAACGGCAAAACACGCGTGTGCATTGATTTTTCTACAGGCCTAAACAATGCACTGGAGCTGAATCGCCATCCATTACCACGGCCCGAGGATATCTACGCATCCATCAACGGTGCCAAATTCTTCTCACAACTGGATTTGCGTGATGCATACTTGCAAATCGAACTGGATGATGACTCCAAAATGCTTTGTGGGATTAACACACATCGCGGATTGATGCAATGCCAGCGTCTTCCATTCGGCATAAAGTCCGCACCAGCCATTTTTCAAAAGTTGATGGATCAACTCCTTGCTGGAATCCCAGGAGTTTTCGTCTACCTGGACGATATCATCATCGCCAATCCGACCATCGAGTCACATCTCAACACAATTTCAGAAATTTTCGGACGAATCCAAAACTATGGCCTCAAAATTCAACTCGAGAAATGCAGTTTCCTGAAAGCGGAAATCAAGTTTCTTGGCCATATCATCACTTCGAAAGGCATCAAACCAGATACTGCCCGTTCTGAAGCAGTTCGAAAAATGCCTGCTCCCACCGATGTTTCGTCACTACGGTCTTTCCTCGGTGCCATCAATTACTACGGCCGCTTCATAAAGGAAATGCGAGAAATTCGCAGCCCTTTGGATGAGCTTCTACGGAAAGACATCAAGTGGGAATGGACTGAACAGCAGCAAAAGTCATTCGACAAGGCCAAAGAAATTTTGACTTCGGATCTGCTTCTCACCCACTACGATCCCAAACTTCCAATTGTGGTTGCTGCGGACGCATCGCAACATGGGATCGGAGCAACAATCAGCCACATTTTTCCAGACAAATCCGAGAAAGTGATCGAGCATGCCTCACTTTCATTCACTCCAGCCCAACGGAATTACAGTCAGATAGAAAAAGAAGGCCTTGCTTTGGTGTTCGCCGTACAAAAATTCCATCGGATGCTGTATGGCCGTCACTTCACATTGCAGACGGACCATAAGCCACTTCTGGCAATTTTCGGATCAAAAACAGGCATCCCAATTTACGCGGCGAGCAGACTCCAAAGATGGGCACTGATCCTCACAAATTACGATTTTGAGGTGAAGTACATCAAAACAGAATCATTCGGGAAAGCAGACGTCTTGTCTCGTCTCATTGCGGACTACCCACGTCCAGAGGAGGATGTTCTGATTGCCAGCATCTGCACAGAAACGGAATTATACATCAACTCAGTCCACGGGGAAACTTCAAATCCGCTTCCCATAACAGCCGAAGAGATTGGCAAGGCTACAGAAGCGGATCCCATCCTGCAAAAATTAGCGAAAAAAACAGTCCAAGGATGGCCCCAAAAATGCAGAGAACCCGATTTGATTCCATTCTTCCCCAAGAGACATGAAATTTCAAAAGTGGGAAATTGTTTGGTGTTCGGAAACCGCACCATTATTCCTCAAATTCTGCAAAAATCCGTTTTGAAAGCACTTCATTTCGTCCATCCTGGAATCGTCCGCATGAAGGCCATCGCCAAGGAACACGTCTACTGGCCGGGCATCAACGCGGAAATCGAAAAATTCGTCCGTACATGCGAAGAATGCCAAAAGGCCGCCAAAATTCCGACAAAAGTCCCTCTGAATCCATGGACGCCATCTTCACAGGTGTTCGAACGAGTGCACATCGACTTTGCAGGGCCGTGCCAAGACGGATTCACCTACCTGCTCGTCGTCGACTCATATTCAAAATGGCCAGAAGTGTACAGAATGGGAAGCACAACTTCTAAAGCAACCATTCAAACACTCCAAGCATTGATCAACAGACTCGGCATCCCGAAAGAAATTGTTTCGGATAATGGACCTCAGTTCCGGTCATACGAATTCGCCGAATTCTGCAGAGCTAATTCCATCAAGCACACCTTTACTCCACCGTTTCACCCCCAATCCAACGGACAAGCGGAAAGATACGTCGACNACATCGACTTTGCAGGGCCGTGCCAAGACGGATTCACCTACCTGCTCGTCGTCGACTCATATTCGAAATGGCCAGAAGTGTACAGAATGGGAAGCACAACTTCTAAAGCAACCATTCAAACACTCCAAGCATTGATCAACAGACTCGGCATCCCGAAAGAAATTGTTTCGGATAATGGACCTCAGTTCCGGTCATACGAATTCGCCGAATTCTGCAGAGCTAATTCCATCAAGCACACCTTTACTCCACCGTTTCACCCCCAATCCAACGGACAAGCGGAAAGATACGTCGACATCTTCAAAAGAGCCATGCAGAAAAGTCGACATGAGAAAGATTGGGCGGAAAAGGCGCTGCTAGCCTATAGGACAACTCCACATTCGGCCTTGAATGGCTATTCTCCTGATCAGTTGTTCCTCGGCCGCCGGCTTCGTACCAAACTCACATTGCTGCATCCCTCCGGAAAGGAGCCAAAAGACGAGCCAAAGGCCCAAATCGACAAGAAATTAGGGCACTTCAGGCAGGAATACAACTCCAAAATGTCTCATCAGTTCGACCAGAAACATGGGGCAAAGTTGGTCGAGTACACTGCTGGAGAACAAATTTTTCTGCTAAATTATCGTTTCGGAAAAGTTCACTGGTTGCCGGGTTCCATCCTCGAACGTGTGCTTGGTTCTCCGACTTATCGTGTCCGTGTTCCGTCCCTCGGAAGAGATGTCCACCGGCATGCCAACCAGCTGCGTCGCCGTCTTCCCATGGACATGGAATCGTCCAAACCAGAAAAAGTCACAACTCCACCGAAAGATCGGTCGGAAAAGACTAGGAATCCTAGGAACAATTCCCCAAAGCCACAACGGAACCGAAAGCAGACCCGCTTCTTGCAAGTAAACCCGAGCCAGAAGTCCTACGAAGGAGGAGAAGCAAAAACTTAAACGGGGAGATGTTGGATCCTTGTTGATATTTCGTATTTATCAGTTACAGTATTCCTGGCATCCTATCCCTCTCTCTCTATTGTTCTTTGTTTCTCTACCTTTCCCTTTATATACCGACCCTTTTCCCTTCACATTCGCATTTATGCCCATCACTCTACTCCGACTCCTCTTCGACCTTCTCTTCGCTTTTATTATTTATTATCTTCGACAAATAAACATATTGATTTTATTTGATTCCTTATTGGTATTTGGTCACTTCCAAGTGATATCTTCCCCAAATACACAATAGAAAGCTATTGACCAGATATTGGGGTCGGATGTGCGAAGAACTCGAAGAATTTGGAATGATCGGATGAAAGCGGATTTAACAATGTTACGAATATGCTGTTTAAAAGAGAGATTGGTCAATTAAGACTCCCAAATCACGAATTTCGTCGGAGGGATTTAACTGAGAATTATCGATGTAATAAATAATTTTGGGAGGGCCTAAGTGTAAAATGAAAGTTTTTAGTATAGAAATTTTAATTGACCAATCCAGACTCCATTTGTGAGTAAAATCGATAGCATTTTGTAAATGGTTGGTACCTGATGAGGTTGAAGGAGAAGTAAAGATCTTGACATCATCGGCATACATTTTGACATTTATGGATGGAGGAAGATTGAAAGGTAAGTCATTATGTACACGACGAAGAGAAGTGGTCCTAAAATAGTACCTTGGGGTATGCCCGATTTAATGAAGCGAGGTGAAGAAAAAGTATCTTGAATTTTTACAACGAATGAGCGATCTGAAAGAAAATCCTTTATCCAGGCCAACAGCTGACCTCTGATTCCGATGGCAAAAAGTTTTTGAATGAGAAAGTTTATAGGTACGGAATCAAAGGCACGGCTGAAGTCCAAATATAAACAATCGACATTTCGATTAGAATGTAGGGATTCAAACCATGAGTGGAGGGAGGAGACTAACTGTGTTATTGTGGAGCGTTTCTTAAGAAAACCGAATTGATGGGGACTAATTGCATTATTGTCTGATAAAAATTTGGTAATTTTAGAATGAATGATTCGCTCCATAACTCTTGAGACTGCAGAGGTGAGAGACATAGGACGGTAATTATCTGGTAGGGAAAGGTCACTCTGTGGATAGGAACGATAATAGATTTTTTCCATTCTAAAGGGACCAACCCATCATTCATAGAGTTCTGAAATAAATCAGTGAGTGTTTGAGCAAGGGAAAATCGGCAAGTTTTTAAAAGTCGATAATTGATATCGTCAGGGGTAGTGCCGATTTTATTGGGAAGATTGTGGAGAGCAGATGAAACGGAAGCAACATCAAAGTGAATATACGAGAGAGTAGAGTTGTGTGAATAATGAATAGGGGGCGGAATATGAGTAGGAGTGTTTTGGAAAGACTCGGAAAAGGTATCGGCAAAGAGTTCACATTTGGAAGTGGTATCTGAGATGAAAGAGTCATTGCTAAACAATGCTGGAATGTTTTGTTTTGCCTTGAGAGACCGCTGGATATAACGAAAGAATTTTTTACGAGTTGAAACCAATTTTGTTAGAAAGGTTTTATGGTGGTGTTTTATTAAAAATTTAACTGTCTTATTTGATGATAAATATTTTTGTTTAAATCTTGGATTGGTTTTTTGCTGTCTATAGAAAAATGATCGCTTAGCAATGGCTCTTTTAATATATGCAGGATAAGAGATTTTTTTGTGTTTATTTGATACAGTTTTGAACGGGATAAAGTGCTCTATAAAGTTGTGAACAAGATTAAGAAAAACATTGTATTGGTCATTTACAGTAAAATAAGAAATGAAAGAAGTGGGACTGGTGGTACAAAGCGGACGAATGAGACGGTTCAAATTATGTATAGAAAAATCCCGAATTTTTGATAATTTTGGAGGTGAATGAACAGCATTTAATTGAAAAAATATAGAGAAATGGTCTGAAATGCCCTCTTTAACTTCTAAATTTTTGATTAAATCTGGTTGGTTCGATAGGCAAATGTCAAGTAAGTTACCACCTTTATGTGTCGGATCATGAATAAACTGAATGAGCTGGAAGTTATTAACAAAATCAGTAAAGGAGGCACTGACCTTAGAGGGGGAAGTGAGAGTAGGCCATGATATCTCGGGAAGATTAAGGTCATCGCAAATGACCGAATTTTGATGAAAATTAGACTGAATATTTTTTATCAGGTCGTTTGTGGCAGATAATGGAGTGTTAGGGGGACGATAGAAGCAGAAAAATCTTATGGTTTGGTGACGCAAAATAATATCGACTGAGATACAACCAACGCCAGATGTGGATTTTTTTAAGACTGGTTTAAGCGCGATAGACTGATGGATTAATAAGGCCACTCCTCCACCCGATTTTTTATATTTAGGGTCTCTATTACATAAAAATACATTATATTGCCCTTGAAATGATAATTCCGCTAGTGAAATGTTGTCATTCCTAATCCAAGTTTCAGAAAGGAATAAGATATGTGGTGAATGATCAGAGATGATTTGTAAGAGTAATGGAATTTTTTTGATAATTGATTGACAATTAGTATAAAAACACGAAAGATTGTGAAATTTTCTGCAATTTTTGGTCTATTTGTTTCAGAATGGATGAGATCTGGTTGTTTTGATTAAAAGTGGATAAATCAAGAAAAAGAAACAACATGGCATGCTTTCGCGTCATAAAATCATAGCGCCAACAGGATATTTACGCCAATCATAGCGTCGAAAATAAAATTTGATTTCTATGATTTTTGCGCCGATTTTAATCGGTGTTCCCTCCACCTAAAAACGCCCTTGCTTTACCCTCCCTCCCCCATTTTTTCCTT
Organism: Rotylenchulus reniformis; assembly: GCA_001026735.1. Classification (NCBI taxonomy): domain Eukaryota; kingdom Metazoa; phylum Nematoda; class Chromadorea; order Rhabditida; family Hoplolaimidae; genus Rotylenchulus; species Rotylenchulus reniformis. The sequence goes on from LDKF01001510.1 coordinate 17,715, forward strand.
TCCCTCCAGCCAAAAATTAATGACAAGGGGAATTTCCCAGGGTATATATAGACGCTTATCCCACGAATTAGTTCAACCTTCCCTTCCCAAGCAAAAGCGTCACTATTCAGAATGCACATTTATTCTTTAATTACTAAATCATCCCATATTTAGGGCATCCGGATATTCATAACACATAATCAAAAAGTAAGGTCATTGCTTTGAATCGTATTAATAAGTGAAGGAGGCCATTAGGTTGTGACGGATGAGCTGATGAGATTGTTCGGAGGATTAATTATAAGTCACTGGTCCACATGCATAATGTCCATATTCGCAGCTCCTGTTGGCCTTCAATGTTGGCATTGTTCCGTTGGTCCGCTTCCGCTGTTCTCCTTTTCTTCCCCATCATCGGCACCCAACTTGGGCAGCACAACGTGTGCCGACTTCGAGTGCAATCCGTCCACGGCGGAAGAAACTGCCCGAATCGAAATTCTGCATAAGCGAAGAATTAAAAGGTTCCGCGGGATGCCAGCTCGGTTGGTTACTTCATCTCCTGTTCCCGGACCACATCGGTTATTCGCAGCCGGCGGCCTTTGGCGTTGTATTGTCCAAAGGATTTGTCGTTGAGAAAGAGTTCGTATGCTAAACAGAAAAGCATTCAAACGGAAGAATTGCCGAGGGAATGGAGGAAGGGGGCCAAGATCACCCACAATTGACCAAATCCATCGGCACCGTGTTCTCCCACGCAATGTCCACAAAGCTCTTCTCCTCCCCATCCTGAAATTTGTACGTCAAATTGGTCGGTGTTGGGACGAGCAAAGTGCGCAGCTGTCGGTCACTCTCTTCCTTCTTGGCCATTTCAAGGCCCAATTGCTGAAAGAATAATTGGGTGTCCGGCAGAGTGATGGCCCCTCCTGGTCTTTCCCAGGTGTGTTTGTTCACTTGGATTTTATCACTCAAATCCTGGAATGTCTTGACATGCTCCTCATTGATCCCCATCAACATTTCGTTTTTCTGGACCAGCTGTTCCACTTTCATCTGTAACTGTTGGAAGCGAATGGTGGCAGGTGAAGGCTTGGCAGGAGAGGGATGGTGATTTGGGTGCTGTTTTTGGCCCTTGATATGCAATTTCAGGGCCAATGCATGGAATCGGCTCTAAAATTCAACATCTGATTGCGTAAGTTAATCATCGGCTTGCTTTCCTTTCGTCCATTACCTTCTTCCGGGTTTTGCTGGCACGCGACGATGACTCGCCCGCCGTTGTTCTGGTCGCGTTCTTTCGCGGTGTTGCACTTATCAGATCATCTGAATCCCGACAAAATCTTCCATCCGAAGCCGCCGCCATTGGGACATCATTCCGCGGTTGACGAATAATTGGGGGGCGCATAAACGAATCGCGGGAAGAAAGTGGGGAAAGAGCGCTGAAACCGAGCGGAAGTTGTGATTGAGAGTCGTGAAATCCGATGGTGCGCGGGGTGGGCAAATGCCCGTTGCCCATCTGTGATTGATCACTGCCACCCGTGCTATACTTGCAAATATTTTCGTTTTGCAACAAAATCATGCCCTACCCCAACAATTCCCCCAGAGTGTCAGCAATTCCTTTGGACAAAACCACGGTACGCGCTGGAGACAATTGACTTGATAATTTGGTGTCTGCTCGAGTCCGTTCATAACTAAATAATGGTTGGCATAAACAAAAACAATTGAATTAATCATTATTTTTATTATATTATTATTGAACCGCAATTGTTTTTCTGCCCGATCCTCACACCTTTCAATGGACGATTGACTTCGTTGCTGGGGTGTTGGTCTCTTGTTGGCCGTCACAATTGTCGGCGTCGACTCCGCACTATTTGCCGATGAAAAATTGAGTCGCTTCATGGGTTGGCGTCCGGCACTTCTCGGGGTCATCCTCGGTTTGGTTGCTTCTCCCCCCTCCTTCTCCACTTCCTTTTTTCGCATGCTCCTTGTTGCCAACAGTGTGTCATCTGCCCCGGTCAGAGCTGTGTGCCAGAACAACGAAGTGTCATCGGCCACCGCGGATTGGCTCCGATTGTATTCCCTTCTCTTCTGAACCACCTAAGCAAGGGGAAGCAAAGGGAAAATGAGAGAAAAGCTCCAAAAAGCAAAAGACCCTTTTCATTTTTTCACTCTCCAAAAGCGACGGCGCACCGGTGGCCAATGGACATTCTTGCTCAAGATAGGCACAAAGCTGGTCATGTGCATTTGTGCCCGGACGAAAGGATCGACTCCGACCCTGGGCGTGCAGCCATTCACCTAATAAGTTTAGGACTAATAAACCCCAACAATAAGCAAAAACCTTTAAGAATCTCTTCCTCGCCCACACAACATCCATCAAGTAGTTTTAGATCGCCAAGCCCAAGAACACATGAATAGACAAAAGGTCGGTAAGAAAACTGGAAAAATTGAAATAAATGGCCAAGTTGGTGTGAAGTTAGCAATTTTTCAGGGGATGGATCCGAAAATTATCGATGACGAACAAAAAAGGTTTTAAAATAGTTTATTCAATCCTAGTTAAAAATACTTAAAAGTATGAAAAAACTTAATAGAAATGATTCAAAAAAGCATGCTATTTAAAAAAAGATCATATTAAGAGAAATTATTCAAAAAAGCTTGCTAAAAAAATTTTACGAAAAATAATTAATTTTTGGCATTAAAAAATTGCATTTTAATATTAATATCTTATTAAAATTCAATTTATCTCTCATCGGGCATTTTATCACAGTTTTTGAAGTATTTTAAATTTGGTTGGGATAAAGTACTGTAAAAATTTTAAAAAACGATGGTCTCGATAAGTGTCGCTGGAGAAATTTTAAGAATTTATATTCTTTCTTGGAAAAATTAATCAATTTTTAATATGTTTGTTTTTTTCTCCCTCTCCCCATAAGAAATTCTTATACTCGTGGACATAAAAATGTTCCAATTTTTTCAAACTATATTTTGGAGCGAAAGAAAATAGCATGTAAAAAAGAGAGAACGAAAAAGAATTTTAGTATGGAACAGAATTTCGCTTCAAAATATAGTTTGAAAAATGGAACATTTTTATGGCCACGAGTGTAATTATTGGGTTTCGGAAGTCATGCCTTCCTCTGGCTAAGGGTGTTGAGGAAAGAGGAACCTTGAATGGTTTGGCTACGCTCTGCGGAAATGAAGGTGTGCATAGATTCCCCATAACAGTCAGAGATTCCTAAAAGGGTTGGGATCAGCATTAAACCCGAAAGTCCAAGGTACTCGGACCAGAGAGCTGAACCCGTTGAGATGGTGGAACTCTGTCAGATCGGCAACCAAATTGGCACCCAAGTCAAGGGAACGAAGAGTGTGGATGGGGAGGTGGGAGCGGATGGAGTCCAGGGAACGGATGGAATTCCCGTGAAGGTCCAGGTCCGAGAGGTGGGTCAACTTGGAGAGGTCGGGCACAGATCTGAGATGGTTGGAGGCGAGTCTGAGAATGCGCAATTGGGAGAGCTGGTCAAGCGAAGGGATGTTCTAAAGCAAGAAGGAGGGGGATCGTGGAGTGAGGACAATGGTAGGAGGACCCCACCTCGATCCTGTTGTGAGAAAGGTCCAGGGTCTGCAACTGGACAAAGTTGTTCAGGGAACCGACCGAACTGATCCGGTTGTCGCACAAACTCAGATGGACGAGTTTGTGAGCCAGCGAGGCGAAGGAGCGCAGATGGGAGAGTTCGTTCTGTGAAGCGTCGATCTAAAAAAAGTAAATGGAAAAGAAAGATTATTCTGCAGTTGCCAAAGTGTGGCTGGGTTGCACAATGTTCGGAGATCGGATGCCCATATTGAAACGAAAATAATTTTTTGATCTCAACTTTTTGTCCAATTTACTTTGTAATAGAGAAGCAGAAAGTGTGAGAGAACGAGACGCATAGAGAGAGAGAGAGAGATTACACGAGTGCTCATGGAGCATGGTTGTAGCCCAAGAATTTGCTTTTCGTTCCAATGTGGACATCCTATCTTTGAAAAATTGTGCAACCCGGCCACACTCTGGCAACCGCAGTATAAGCATTAATTTTAAAATGATCCAAAACCTCGATGCAATGCTCCAGCGAAGTGATGGAACAGTCCAGGGAGCGGAGGGCATTGTTGGACACGACAAGTTTGGTGATATTGACCCTGCTGGGCCCCTTGTTTGTCTCGCCCCCCTCCCTTCCGCCGCCACTCAATGTTGTCAATCGGCGCCCGGACAGATCCAACTTCCCATCCGCGTCCACTTCATCCAAATCAATGGGCGAATGGGTCGACGATGACAAAAGTGAATGTCTTTCGTCATTTTTTGACTGGGAATGATGAAGGCTGAATTGGGGGATAATCCTGAATAAAAAGGTTAAAGACTTACCCGGATCCTGTGGCATGTGAGAGCGAAGCGGAAGTGGAGTCGTTGGTCAGCAGATCGGGTGACTGGAGGCGACGAATTAGATTTGTAGGCTCCGGAGATTGAATTGCCGAACGTGGACCTGTATCATTATTATCCATACCCGATATTATTGTCATTCTGGATGAAATTTTCTAGAAAATCTATAAATTAAGTTTAAAAAAGGAATGGGGAAATAACAACAAATCTCCGGAAAAATAGATGGGTCTATTCTGTCATTTGTACATTTGAAAAAGCTTTTTGGCGCATTTTCTCCAGCACAAGTGACATCTGAGCACCGCCATCCAACAAAAGGACGTTTGAATCTCAAATTCCAAAATACAGATTTTCTTACGGTGGGGGACAATTCAGTCCTGTGCTGTTACCTTTCTGGGTACTTATAATCAGCGTAAAAATTCCATTGAATTGAAAATTCATTTTTGGCTCTAGGATTTTATGAAGAGGAAGTTTTCCTTTATGAACTTTTCTTTGCATCTTTTCTCTGTGTACTCTTTTTTCGTTATTTTTCTCTGTCACTCCAGTGAAAGATTCGCTTCATAAAATTCTAGCTTCAAAGCAATTCAATCGGCGCCCAATTTTTATCGCATCTAGTTTAGGTCCGCTTTTTACCCCCCCCCCCAATTGTTGGAAAAATTTGTTTTTTTTGTGCAATTTTTCTGCGTGTTGGTAATTTTTGACGCCAAATCCGATTCTGATGTCCTTTTTGATGTAACGCGTCAGCTGACGTCATCAAAAAATTTTTTCGTAAAATTATCTAAAATCTACTTATTTTTTACATTTACCAAAAAATGACGTCAGACGACGCATTATGTCAAAAAGGACGTCAGATTTGGATTCAGCGTCAAAAATTACCCCAGGGACAAGGCAGTGGCGTATCCAGGATTTGGCCATGGGGGGGGGCGGAATCAGGCTAAGAGCCCAAAAAATCTAATTTTTTGTTTTCCACGCCACAGGGGGGGGGCGGATAAAGAAAATTAAACATTTTTTATTTAAAAATAGAGTTTTTTGTAGAAATTTTACTTTTTTGAGGGGTGGCGGCGGTCCCGATAGGGGCCGCCGGAGAAAATTTTTGAAAATTAGGCCCATTTCTTAAGAAAATTTTTCAATTTTTTGGCCATGGGGGGGGCGGCCGCCCCCTCCGCCCCCCCCCCC
>LDKF01001511.1:1096-24122 GCA_001026735.1 Rotylenchulus reniformis
CCATTCATCTCCTTTTCTCTCCACTTTTTTGCCCATCACATTTTGTGTTCGTTTTCGTTGTGTTAACCCCTTCCATTTCATTCCTTCAAAAAAGATGAAATGTGTGGAGTTTTTGCATTGGCCCTTTCCTTCCATCCGTTTCATACAAATGGATGGGACACAGCTGTGGAAGTGTACTGGGGGCCAAAGGTCCCAATTGACATTTCGGATTCTCGATTGATCTTATGATCTTAAACTCCATAACCATATTATATTACTAGATATACATTTTAAAATGCCTCTTAACAAGATGTTTTGACAAATTTCGCTATCTTGTTAGGGTTCTTTTACGGTATTAGTCATCAAAAAACGACCAAGAATAAAACATAATGCTGTTCCATCATGTCCGTTGTCCGCCCTATTTTCAGTCTGTTTTGGTCCATCTCTTATGGGGGGGAGGGGGAACTCGAAATCCTCTTGACTTGTCTCGTGCGCGACTCTTCTCCCCCTCCTCCTTCCTCTTCCACTTCATCTTCTTATTCATTCTCTTCTCATCCAATCGTGTTTTCGTCCTTTTCCTTCCCTTCCTAATTTGGTAACTTCCCCCACAACTCAAATCCTCTTGACATCTTTCACCGACGGTTTTTCAATATTCAATACCAACAAAGCCCACACATTCACATTATTCCGCCTCAATGAACAATTACCATATATACATGTAAAATATTTAGTTCAGGTGGAAAAGTGAAATAGTTTTTTATTTATTTATTTTTAATTTTTATTCATCATCAATGGAGATTAAATTAAGTCAATTTCAAGTGCTCTAAAGCCCAATTTGAATCAAAAATAAATTTTTTGAACATTTGGTTCTTTCGATCCCATTCCCATATTCAGTCCCTTTCTTCTCTTAAAGTTTGCGTTGTTTGCACATTGGCCCATCTTGCTGATCTTAATGGACTTTTTCAAATTTATTTTTGCCCCTCACTTTTTGAGTTATTCATTTATTTATGGACCTATTGGACTATTTTAGCTCTCTCAACAAACCGAGACAAAAGATTTGGGACGTGTAAAGTCCACCTTCTTAATCCGTCTCGCCACAACACATTCATTCGGCTTCTCCTCCATAATTAATCCGCTTCCTTCCCTTCCTTCCTTCTCCCAATTATCCCTCTGACTACAGAAACAAAGTGCAAAGGCCATTGGGAACCAAGAGTTGTTGTTGGCCAGACTCCTCTCACTTTGCTCCATCCTCCCTGCTTTTGGCGATGGTCTCCACCTCTTTTCTGTTCGCCGCCGTGCCCATTGACCACTCTCAAGATCAGCAACAATTGGCTTTTGGCCATCATCATCCCCACCGAGTTGGCCATCAACAACAAATTTCCCGCTCAATGTTTGCCCTGGGCCAATCCGCAGCTGCCGTCAATGGCAAGCAGTTCAGGCAGAACAACCAGCAGGATACGGGTGTTGATGAACATTGTGGGAACAACGACGGAGACGGGTTGTGCCAGTGCGACAACAATGTCGTCACCGGAAATGCTTGCGGAACTCCGTCGCGACGGCGACGAAGATGCGTCGCCTCCGCGGGTCCACAACACCCCTTGGCCCACGCGCCTTCACATTGGTTTGCGCGACCTGCAGCCGCCCCGCAACTGATCATGCGCGACATGCCGGCGGGCACAAGTTGTTTTTCGACGAGTTCCATGCCGAAGGATGTTGATGGTGAGCAGCCGCAAGTCCATTTTGTGCCGACATTGTACCGATGCGGAGATCCAATAACGTCCTTCAAAAATGAAAAGAACGGCTGCGCAGCCCGGGACAAACTGTGCCTTTCCCCGTCTCTGGAGCAATACCAACATGACCAAGCGGGACCATACCCATTGCGAAGGGTGTACTCAGCAAATGCAACGGCAGCAACGGAGGAGGAAATGGAGAAGCAGGCAACAACGACAACAATTACAAACAGTAATGACAACAACGGCAACAATGACGGGTATTGGAGCTGTGCGTCGCCATCACCTATGTCCCCCTGTTCCACACCAATATCCCCATTGTCGCCACCAGTACAGCACCAACAACAGCAGCAGAGGCCGAGGGATTTGCTGCGACAAAATATTTTACGAGTTGTCGAGCAACAAAACAACTCGACTGAACTGGTTATGAAGGGAACGGAAAATACGACGAAAGCACCGATGGTCCAGTTCGGATTCCCCGTCCTGCCCTGCACTCCTGCAGCACGAACCGGGGGACTCACTGCTGGCACACCGGTGCGAAGACAACCTGAAGTGGGGGAAGTGAAGGCGGAAGATGCAATCGCTGTGGAATTCACAGGATCAAAATTTGGAGAAACCCAGACAAACAACGAAAGAAACGGAGGCATTTGGCCAGATTTTGGACATTCTGAAGAAGGCAGAAACAGACGGATATCGGTATCGCTGCCGCCTACGAGAACTGCGGAAATGCTAAAATCGTCCTTCTCCGCCGACTACGACGATTGCCCTTCGCCCCCAATTCGTCCGGTACTTCGGCACGCACAGTCTTGGCCACCACCGAAGGGCACCGTTACCTTGGCCATTGAGCGCAAAAGTTTGGTGCAAAAGGTGTGCGAGCTGTTCAAGCAGGCGGCGAATGCGGCCAACTCTCAATATTTGTTGGGTGGGGCTCGCGAGTTCAACCTACATGCGGAATTGTTCTGGCTAAAGTCTGCGGTACGGCACTCGATGCGGTGGCTGCTGAACTGGCAGGTGAGATTGCGAAGCGAGAAAAGGGATCAAAGGTGGTCTATAGGGATGAAACATCACCTTAATGGATTAAGAGTGTTTTGTCTGAGATCTTAATTGTCTCCTTGACCACCCATCTTTTATTCCATTCCCATTATTTTCCCCCTTTGTGGGCCAATTTTCCATTCAAAACCCGCGTTTTTGCTGTATTTTTTGCAGCTCACCCGAAATTGGAGAGCTAAAAAAGGAACCAAACTGAATAGTCATTATGTATCATTAGGTCAGAAGGGCGGAATAGAATGGAACGGCGCCAAAAATTTCTACGGTAGGTGAAGGAGAAGAGAGGGAAAGAGACAGAGAGAGAGACAGAAGTAGATTTGGCCAAAGCAAGAGAGAGGGAGAGATTGGATTTGGCCACAGAGGATTTGACATCGGCAGTATTGCTATTTTTGGAAATGTCGGGAAAGACATGTCAAAAATTCAATTTTCCTAAAAGTCTCCGATGAGAGGGTGGCCAAGGAGATTTGGACTGATTTGCGGGAAATGCCTCAAGGGCACTGAGTTTGGACGAATTAAAGTGGAAAAGGCTGAGGAATAGGTAATAATGAACAAACTCATAAAATGCAACTCATAAAAATTCGAAAATTTTATTTAATAAAAATTTATCTTTGCAATTGGTTTTCTCTTGCAGAATACCTCATGTCTGGACGATTTCGACCGGATCAAAACCCTCGGGACAGGCTCATTCGGTCGCGTGATGTTAGTGAAGCACAAACAGTCCGGAGTGTATTATGCCATGAAAATTTTGGACAAGCAGAAAGTAGTCAAGCTGAAGCAGGTAACACACTGAACATCCGGTTTCTAAAAATTCGAAAACAATCAATTTTTCTCAGGTGGAACACACTCTGAATGAAAAGCGGATTCTGCAGGCCATCGAATTCCCCTTTCTGGTCAACATGCAATACTCTTTCAAGGTGATTCTTTAGTACCTTCAACAGTAAATAAGTTAACTTTCCCAAATTTTCTTTCCCACAGGACAACAGCAATCTGTACATGGTTTTGGAGTTCATCAGCGGCGGCGAGATGTTCTCGCATCTGCGCCGGATTGGCCGCTTCTCTGAGCCCCACTCGCGATTCTACGCCGCCCAGATCGTGCTGGCCTTCGAGTACCTGCACTCGCTGGACTTGATCTACAGAGATCTGAAGCCGGAGAATCTGCTCATCGACAGCAACGGATATTTGAAGGTATCAAAATTGCACAAAAAGTTGAATCTGCTAATTGATTCGTTTTATTTTTCCTCAGATCACAGACTTTGGGTTCGCAAAACGGGTCAAGGGCCGTACCTGGACATTGTGCGGCACTCCCGAGTATCTGGCACCCGAGATCATTCTCAGCAAAGTCAATATTTTCCTGATTTTTATATTTTCAAATGCATTTTGGGTTTTAGGGTTATAACAAAGCTGTGGACTGGTGGGCCCTGGGGGTGTTGATCTACGAAATGGCGGCCGGTTACCCTCCGTTCTTTGCCGATCAGCCCATTCAGATTTATGAGAAAATTGTGTCCGGAAAGGTCCGAATTTCTTGCCAAAAATTTCTTACCATTTTTATGATTTTTAGGTCAAATTCCCATCGCACTTCTCCAATGAACTGAAAGATCTGCTGAAAAACCTGCTGCAAGTTGACCTGACCAAGAGGTACGGTAACCTGAAGAACGGGGTGGCCGACATCAAGAACCACAAGTGGTTCGCCTCCGTCGACTGGATTGCCATCTATCAGAGAAAAGTAAGTGAATTCTAAACACAATTTGTTTTTCTTAAGATGGCAAAAACAAAAATCCAAAAATAGTTTCGTTGTGTTTTGTGGTTTTTTGTTTTTTGTGGGGTTTTTTAAATCCATTTTTTTCTTTTTGTAAATGCTCTCTAACTCCCTTTCGCCTCAATAACCGTTTTCAGTTGGGTTTCGCTTCAATTTTGGTTTCCCGCAACTTTGGGTTTTTCTCCCTGGTTGCACCAAAACTAACTATTTCTCTGTCTTCTTTTCCCTGCCCCTTCTCCTTGGTTCCCACACTCTTTTCCTTCCTTTCGCCCCCTTTCTGTGCTGTGCCTCCTTTCAGATCACTCCTCCCAGCTTCAACTCCTCCTTCAGTGCCAAACAGCCTGTTGATTCGGCCCAACCACGGATCTTCGAAGCGCTTTACCCCAAAGTTACCGGGCCAGGGGACACGCGCCATTTTGTGGAACAAATTGACGAGGAGGAGGAGATGGCACTGTTCCGGGGGAACCCGGAGGGGGCCGAGGATGTGCACGCGGACAAGTTCGCGGAGTTCTGACAAACCCCGAACTTTCGCAGAAGGATAGCGATTTTTGTCTGAAATGATCTTATATCGAGCTCATAAGTGATGGGACCGATTGTCAGACCAAAAAGGCTGGGTTCGAATCCTTGCGTCAGGCATTCTTTAATTTATTTTCAATTTTATTTTTAATTTTTTATTATTTAAAAAATCGTGAAAATCGTCTGAACTTACTTTGCTGACCCGAATTCGAACCCTTCCCTGGAAAACTAAATCAGTTAAATTTGGTCTTTTCAAGTATTCACTTGCCGATATGAATGTGTCGATATTGTGTGATTTTTCGACAATCTGTGATTCGAATGCCACTCATCACTTTGCTTTACATTTGCCCTTTTTCCAACTTTTTTTTATTTATTCTCTTTATTTTTGTTTGATCACTTCCCCCAATTAGCACTTTGCCCAAGCTTTTTGATGAAATAATATAAATAATAATAAATTTGAAATTATCGAGAAAATAATCAAAGCTGGATATTTGGAGGATTATTTGAAAGTATGTATACTTATATTATATTAAATTGAAATTAGAAAAAAAGAAAAATAAATTATTAGAGATTCAGGTTTAAACTAAAATTTAAAGTTGTGAATTTTGATATGAATGTTGAAAGAACTGTTAACTTAACTATTGGACTAAATCAGAGTCGAGATTCCTAGAACGAATCCCGAACTTTTGACTGGAATGGATGTTAAAATGGGTTCATGCCTCCCCCTCCCCTCTAAGGTTGAAGCACCGTTCTTGCCAAAGTGTCGTGGGCCCGGCGACTCCAGCAACTTCGACGACTACGAGGAGGAGCCGCTGCGCATTTCGGGCACCGAAAAGTGCGCCAAAGAATTTGCCGAATTCTGATTCTGACCGAGTTCAAGACTGGACTTTCTCTCGCCCTCTGCCGATCCCGGATTTGCAATGGAAATACTCTTTCTCCTCCCCCTTCCCCACTCTGTTTCTCTTCCCCCTCCTCTTCTCCAATACTATTTCCTCCCTTCATCTTTGGTGAATATTACTATTTTCATTATCATCATTATTATTATTTCCTTTTTGTTTTTTATTTTCTACTCATTTCTTTTCATTGCATATTTTTTCCTTTCCCATCGTAACATTTTGATAATGGCTTTAATTAAAGAAAGAAATTTTATTGCATAATAAATTTACTTTAGCGAACAAAGTGAAAAGAACAGGAGAGGGGATTGGGAATAGAAAAAGCATTAATAGGTTACAAACCTCAATCTTATGATGCTATGTCATTATAAAAAAAAATCAAAAACCAATATATGTTCTCCAAAAAACTTTTTTAGGGCTTGCTAGGTGAAAAGTATTATAAATATTAAATAGTACAACATTTATGCTCTATGAATAAGCAAAATCGAAGAAACTAAATTTAAAGATTTAAACCATCATACTGTATGAGAGATCATGGTATAAAATTATGCATGAACTGTTAAAAATTATGTGACATGTGAAAGTAAATTTCAGGTCTATAATTAAAAAATAATTTAACTTTTGTCTGTTTTATTTTTGAAATTTTTTTCTAAATTCCCATTAATAATCTTTTGGAGTATTTTAATTCAAAATTCAGTTTGACCAATCAAATAAAAAATATTTTTAGTTATAGAAATGGTACTATAGCTGAAAATAAATTGATGAATTTATGGAAATTGTTTAAAGTATTTGATTATTAAGTAATAAGGAAATTCAGTTGATTTTAAAAAAATGAATTCTCAATAAATTACTAAGTAGTAAGAATTGGATGAGAGCAAATTGCGATCTGTTTGCGTTCACAAAAGTTACAACTCAATGAATGGATGATCCAATAATGGCGCTTCCGCCGTTCCTTTTTGATTAGTAAATCTTCCGCCTGGTTCTCTGCTATATGAAATAATATGACAAAAAATGATTTTTTGTCAATAATTTTTGCTTTCCATCATTTTCCAGTACTAATTATCATTTACTAACCAAAACTTTGCCCGAATAATCGAACTTTAGCACACTTCTGTTCGGCGACTAATTTATTAAACATCCCGGATTCCTCTTGTAATTTTGGACTATAAAACTAGACCATCGGAGCCTGACCATCGATGACAACAACCAAACATACTAAATTAATTAACTTACAATAATCAACTTATTGGTTCATCCCATCCGACCCAATGCAGCATCCCACCCTGATCACATTTCTGGTTTTCTGTCTCGTGGCCTTTTGCTTCATGGCCAGATCCATGGCCGAGGAGAGAAAATCTGTTGCGGTTTTGCCTGGGGAACATTCAGTGGTCGAAGGGTTAAATTGCCAAATATTTACTTGGATATTAAAAATGGACCAATTCAGAGGGTCGGAGATACGCCAAAAGCGCCATTATGGTGGCTATTACTATGGCCGTAAGAAGCGGGCCAGCACAGTGGAAACCGATGAAACGGTGAACTCGGAAAATGGCGTCGAAGGGTGAATTTCAGTGTTATTTTTTGATATTATAAATTGCATCCATTCGGCAGAGGTCCCGAGATGCGCCAGAAGCGTCATTACGGAGGCTACTATTATTATGGAGGGAAGTGAACTTGTTGATGCCAATTCGAAAAAATTGAAAATATTTTTGCATTTTTTGTTGTAATTTTGAATAAAAAGAATTTAATTTATTCCTGGTATGATTAATCATCGGTTTGAGATGTGAAATTTGTGGATGGTTAATAACTTTTCTAAAGGACAAATTGCACTTAAATAATTTCTTTTATATCTTTTAATAAATAAATGTCAGATTTTATCAACTGATTATTTATCAAACTATTTAATCATTCATCAGTCCCTCTTCTTTCTCGCATCAACAGTAAGGGATGTTCGACGGGCATTTGATATAAGTGATCGTGGCACCTGTAACATATATTTTTGGATTTTTATAAATATAAGTGTTGATACTCACCTAATAACATTGGTTATTTTTTGATTTAATATTGGGTTTTTACCTTCTACTATGCCCTAAATGACTGATTTTAACTTTACCTGTGGCCACCCCGACCTCGCCCCTCTTCGGCTCCAAATAGTTGAATGCCGGGATGGACAGGTCCACGTGTTTCGGGTCACATTCCGGGCATTGGTTGTTGATCGGCACGGTCAGGCTACAAATACAAACATCGGACTTCAAATTTTTCAATCATTGAAATTTTGAAATTCCCACGTTTTTCCATTGTAGTCGATTTTCACACAAATTCCCTTGCAAATTGGGTCGTCCAACATGTATTGGCCATCAGCTCGGCACGCGTTCACCCATTGGCCACCCGATTTGAAGAGTTGGCCCGAAGCGGCGGCTGACATTGTGGGCTGGATTTGGCCAACAATTTATTATTTTTTGGTTTTAACAAAGAAATACCGTTCCCGAGTCCAACCCACAAGCTCCGCGTCCACTAGCCCCATAGAAAGTGAATTTGGAACCAGTTTGGGGTTTGCCCAAGTAGGAATCGATGGGTCCAGTTGTGGTGGTTGGCAGACATCCGGAGCCTGGAATTTCTTTAATTATTAAAACCTGGATTGTTATCAGAAATTCCAAATAGCACAATGGATTGGATCATTTTGCCAAAAAAAATGCTTACATCCCCCTGAAGATGTAGAAGACTTGGTTGTGGCACTTGTCTTCGGGTTGTTGGACTTCGTCGTGGCACTCGTCTTTGGGTTGTTGGACTTCGTCGTGGCACTTGTCTTTGGCGCTTTTGTCGTTTTGGGGCTCTTCGTTGTCGTGGTGGTTGTTCTCCAATTCCAACTCCATCCCTCCGCCCAATTGGCGAAAATGATCATTGCCAGCCCCAAAATCACAAGATATCCTTTCATTTTTTGGATTTGTTCGATTTCAAAAAAGTCAAAATCCCCTTTATATAGCCCAATTCCGGGGAGGCGAAAAGTCATCCTTTACTAATACGCAAATTTATTTTGCCTGGGCAAACAATAAGATCAGATCCAAATCAGAAGGAGAATGTTTTGTTCAATTTTGTCACATTATGGATGGAACTTTTCCAACCCATCCTCCTTTTTGCCTGTGTTATTTGTGTAAAGGGCATTTACGCTGAGCAGTATGGCCGAAAGTGTCAAATTATTTGTACACATTTTGAAAATGGAAAATTTGATATGGGAAGCAGATGAATTGACCTTATGGTCCCGATATTTAGTGCAAATTGAATATTTGTACTTATTACTAGCTACCATTAGATGTCTGATCTGTGCTCTTTTTGAATGGATCCATGAAAATTGAAAAATACTGAAGAATGACTTTTTTATTCGATGTATGTAAAAAAGAATTTGATGTACAGCCCAAGGTTTTTCAACCGGTGTCCATAAGTCCAAACAAAAACATTATGGAGCGAATGATTTTCTCTTCTATCTTATATTGTCTTTTCGAGGCGAGGAAAAAAAGGAAAAGTGAGAGATAACATTGACAGACACTGTAAATTCGGTCAGAGAAGGTTCCTATGGACACCGAAAAAAATTCCTCGATCTGTATAACTTGTACTACGTCAAGTTGATTACTATAAACAATTAAGATTTCAAAACAGCAAACATTTTCCCCTTCTTTACTTTAAACCAATAATCTGATCTTTCCTAACGCAACCGCGTGATGTGAAGCAAATTGTGTCTGCACAGAACATTTATTCTGTGCTCGCTAACTTAAGCCCATCCAAATTTGCCCAGTCTAAAAAAGTTATGACCAGAATAATCATTCGTGCGGCTTGTGGATATTGGCCGAATGAGTAATTATTTTAGCCAAAACTTTTTTAACTGGGCCAAATCAGATGGGCTTATAGGTTCAATTCGCAGCTAATAAATTCTATCTTTTCACACCAAACTTGTTTCTCTAGGTTTCTTTTGACCGAATTATAACCCAAACCGTACTTTCCGTTTCAATATGCACGTTCAAATCAAATATTTTATTATTTAAACTGATCTTGCTCCGAAATAACAAGAATTTCAAATAAAGATCTCTGCACCAGGGCTGTGCAAAATCGAATTTTAAAAAACGAGAGACGGGAATATGGGAACCCCAAAACACGGGACGGGAAAAATTACGGGAACGGGATTCGCCAAAAACACGGGAAATATGGGAGACGGGAACGGGAATTTACAAAAAAAATTTACTCGTATTCAAAGTTGTAAATTTTAATATTGTGGTGCAAAAATAAAAGTTTCTCCAGTTCCAAGCTCCTTTGACAAACTGGTGCTGGGTCTTTAAAAAAAGGGCCCAATGTGGGCGTTAAAAAAAATTCGCCAATGTGGCCAATCTGAACTAAAACTTTTTTGTTAGACCAGTTAGACAAAAAGTATAAAAGGCAAAATTGTTCAGAATTTTATGCTGATTCGAATGGTATAAAAATTATTTCGAAATTCGAACAAAAAGTTCGAAATTTTCCCGAAATACCGTAAATTAGAGTCTTTAGGGGATATTTCGAACTTTTTGTTCGAATTTCGAAATAATTTTTATACCATTCGAATCAGCATAAAATTCTGAACAATTTTGCCTTATACTTTTTGTCTAACAGGTCTAACAAAAAAGTTTTAGTACAGACTGGCCGCATTGGGCCTTTTTTTTAACGCCCACATTGGGCCCTTTTTTTAAAGACCCAGCACCGACAAACTAACTCTTTCTCAAATCAAAAAAGCCTTTCACTTTTCGGCTGAAGTTGCAGGCGCCGATAGAAAACAATGTGCCAATTTTGTCAAAAGTGGCCATTTGATTGCATTTTCTCCAGTCCAAAATTGATAAGGATCTGCACTTTTCGCTTATTGGTTGAAAGATATTTTTGAGAAAATTTCAATGTGGGAGGTGCCGACGGTCCCAATAGGGACCGTCGGAGGAATTTTTGAAATTTTGGGTTATTTTTCTTAAGAAAATTGGTCCTTTTTAATAAAAAATTTTGACCGATAGAGGCCCCCGGAGAAATTTTTGAAATTTTATACTTTTTCTTTTAAAAAATTGATTTTAACTTCTGGTTGAAAATTCAAGAATTATCATAATTTCTAAAGAAAATTTATTTTTTCTAATGCTTTAATTATTTGTAATGTACTTTTTAGATTTGTAATAATCTAAAAAATGAACGAAAAAAATAACGATGAATTAGATTAGCGAATTTTGAACTGGTGGGGAATTGAACCTGCGCTCTCACCGCCGATAAACCAGCATTTTTCCAGTGAGCCAAGGCCTCTTGTTGTCTGTTACTCCACTAAATTCCTTATCAGTTGGATCCAAAATGGGATTCTTAGGGGTGTAATTTCCCGACCAAAAACCCTATTCTTAGGGGTGTATTTTCACGGGAATTGACGAAAATACGGGAGACGGGAATACGGGAGGTCAAAAACACGGGAAATACGAGAAGACGGGAACGGGACGGGACCCAGCCCTGCCCTGCACCGTAATAGTGCTTATGCTTATTACACTTTGTGCTTGTAATCCCGACTGGTAAGTCAAAAATGGGGGAATACCGCCGAGGGAAAAATTTAGTACATTAAAATTTACAAATTAAATTTTATCATATGTTATATTTTCATCAACCCATTTAATCATAATTTCATTATCGATGTATTTTCCTTTTTAACGAATCCAATCATTTTGCTATCTTCAACTCGCAGATGGGATGATCAGAATTTGCCTAAATGAATTTGGTAATTTTTAATTATTAATTTAATCAAAAACTTAGATTTAAAAGATGCCCCCCCCTAAATTATTTTATCTTCTATGCAGGACAGTGTCTGTCATTATACCGTAACCGATAATGAATCAGATAAACGAGCTTTTTGCCCAACTTGTAATCGGGGATGGGGAATCGGAAACGGCAAACTCATGGACCATATATCTCCAATAATATATATATTTATAGTATTCTATAAATACGATAATATTATGCTTCTCCTTTTTTAAATTAAAGTCTACAGACTATTTTTCCAAGAAAACAAAAATTCCATTGTCTTTGCATCTCATAAATTGGCCATAAAAAGCCAATCATCTCATCTCACTTATGCTAGCTAGTTCATCCTGGCTTATTCACTCACTCAGTGCCGTTGTGCAGGGATAGTACGGGAAATAGCTGTGCTCGTGTTGTCCCGTGTAGGGACTGTAGTAGTAGTAGCCTGCCCGTCTGTTGGGGCTGTGGTGGTGCCCCGCGGAACGGAGGAACCAGGAGTACATGGAGCCCAGTTTGTAGTGGTCGTAGGAGGAGCTGTGGGCGTACACCGGCAGCGAGTAGTAGGGCCAGTACATCAAGTGCGCTTCCGTCGTGGACTTGGCCAAAGGTCTGAGACGCATTCTGTCACTAAAATTTACGACGATTTAATCTTTATTTGGTGCAAAGATTTTCTAGGATAAATCATGCAAAGCCTAATGGGGAAATGAAATCTCCAATTGCCCAACAGATTCACCAATGCTTTTGGCCTATCTTTTTTCATAGTTTATAAAATCATCTCTCTATTATCCACATATAATGAATGAAGCTCGAATGATCCCAACACTGTTTTCTGCAACTTTATCATTTTTTTCGAAAATCTAATACTTTTATACATAGAAGTGTCAAGTTATTAAATTTAAAAATACTGATAAAATAAATATTTTATTTAAATTACTATTTATAATTATTATAAAAATCCAGATTTTTAAAATCATAAAAAAAGACTTTATGAAGGATCAGTTAGGAAAAGAATGTGATCGATTTCAACAAATATAAAATCCGGCGAGTCTCGCGAACAAAAGTGTAGTCATAAAAGAAATGGGAGGAGGAACAGGTGCTGGATCTAGTGAACGCAATGGTTGATTGGGAAAAGGAGTTTGATCGAGTTAACTCAAGAAAATCTGAAGAAATTTATTCCATGTCAGATCAGGTGATTCGTCGTCAACTTATTCATTTTTAAACACATTTATTATTTTTCTATTCATTTTTACATAAGTCTGTAATTTCTTGACCAATAGACGCGGTTTGTGTAGAAAGACCACAAATTTAATATCATTTATATTAACGAAAGAATAAATTATTGGTCTAAATTTTGAAAATTATTTTCCCACAATCTCTTCCGTGTTGTTCTCCATGCCTTGCCTGTATTCTCATACCATCGATGGGCCTTTGAAGTTCGGTTTGGCTGAACTTTCATAATTTATTTTTGTTTATTTTCCAATAATTTTGCTGTCCTAACCTTCTCCGTCCTCAATTCTGAATATGGTTTGCCGGCATTTTGGACATGTATTATGAGCGTCAAGCCTAATTGATGTGCAATAATTAATTTTTTTACTGAAATAATCCATTCCATTTTATTATATAGTTTGATTCCTATGGGTTTTCAACAGAAGAGTTAATCACGAATCTGAGCTTGGCTTGCGTTTACCAAACATTAGACATCTATCAAACATATTCTTTCTTTTAGGAAAACTAACAGGATTCTTATTTTTAGAAAATTAGGCTCTTGAAAAGCGCGGTAAAACTATACACCAGGTGTCTTTTTTTCAAAAAAAAGTTGGAGATGAAATGAAAAGTTTTATGATCATTGGCCCCACTAACTAAAAGTGATCCAATAATGATTTTATTTTGTTTCGGGAATCCCCCTCCCCCTTCCTCCTCCCTATAAAATTGCTCCAGCCCACCATGGTTCGATGCATTCAGCGTGGAAGATGTGCTAAATATGAATAAAATATAGTTATTAGTATTATTTAAAGAAGATGAAGAAATTAAAAAATATATATAATAGTTAGCAAATGTCGTGACATTTGGAAAAAATGTTCCCTACATTTGCGCCCCAATCGTTATAACTTATAACTCATTTCAAATGCAACCAAGAGAAACGAATTAGCGTCAAAAAATAGAGCAAAAAATTAGCTACAAGATAGGCCTAAGCCCATATGAATTGGTCCACTTTGTAAAAGTTATGACCAAAATAGACGGTTTTGGCCAAAAGCATATATTTTGGCCATAACTTTGTTCACAATTGACCAATTCATATGGGCTTAGGGTCATTTTGTAGCTAATTTTTTGCTCTATTTTTCACATTAAGGAACCGAGTTATATCGTCTGGGGCGCAAATGTCGGGGGCGGCTGTGGGATTATTTAAATTGTTATGCTCAAAATAAAATTGTACCTGGCATGGAGGCAGTGGAGTAACATTGATCCCCGGGTCCAGAGTTTCCAAGCACACCGAGCATTCCAACTTATTAACGGATTTTGTGATTGAGCTGGTGCCCAATGTCCGAAAAGCATTCACAACTAAAAAAAAATAAATAATCCCAACACAAGTTTTCTCCCACACTCTCTCAAACTAAATCTTATCATTGATTTGTTGACAAAAAATTAGAATAGTTTGCATTAAGTACATATAATTAAAAGTGCAAAAATTACGTGTGTTTTTTTACTAAACAAACCTTTAATAACCCTCATTCTTCTGATTTCTTGGCGATAAAATTAATTTCGATTTTTTTGAGCCTATGCCAATTAAGGTTTCTTTAAAAAAAAATTCTTTCCCTTTTTTGGCCATCCACTCACGACAACTGCTGCTGGTAGTTAACTGAACTAGTTAGTTTAAGTATTTTGTATAGTGGGGATGCCTTAATTATTCTGGACAATTAATAATTTTTCAAATTTGTTTATCTTTCCCTTCTCTCCTCCAAATTGCTCACATTTTGCTCCCATTTCCGGCAAATATGCCGGATTCGGTCCTCCTCCTCCCCCTTCTCCTCCGTCTGCCCTTTCTCCTTCAATTTGCGGCTGTTGCCCCTCCACCACGCCATTGTTTGGCAATCTTTTGCACAAATAACAAATGGCGGCCAACAGAAGCATAATGCCGACCCAATAGAGAAAGGCAAAGCCAACCCAATGCGCAACTCGCTTCTTTCTCCTCCTGTAGCTCCCCTTGGAGCGATCATCTGCAAATTTGTCTTACTATTCATACAAAGATATTTTCACGGAAATTCGAACAATCTGAGGCCAAAAAATCCGTGGTGAGTCGTTTCTTAAAAATCGGCCATATTGATTTTTTCCATCCAGCAGACGGGCGTTTCTTAAAAATCGGCCAAAACGGGCGTTTCTTAAAAATCGGCCAAAACGGGCGTTTCTTAAAAATCGGCCAAAACCGGCGTTTCTTAAAAATCTGCCAAAATGGGCGTTTCTTAAAAATCGGCCAAAATATTCAAGTTAATTTAAACTATTTTTTAAAAAACCTTAATTTTTTAAAAAAATTTAAACTATTTTTTAAAAAAAAATGTGATGCAATCCTATCTTCATCTAATCACCTATTCGCCCGTTCATTCGTTTCAGTTCATTCCTTTCAGTCAGAATTTTTTGTTTTGTAGCAATTTTTAGTGCAAAATCTGTCTTTTTGCATTCTTGTCTTTTTGCTTTTTTTGCATTCTGCTTAAATTTTTAATAACTGATTTATTCAAAAATCCCGATTTTTAGCATATTCGGTTGAAAATTTTAGTAATTTTTGTGGCTAGTTTTTGTTCATATTTCACTAATTTTTGTTTGGCTGAATAAGATTACTAAATTAATTTTAATATAATTTTTCTTAATTGTGTTTCAAGACTCAATAAATTGCTCAAAATTTATACATATATCCTTTTTCCATTTAATAAAAATTCGTTTTGGCCGATTTTTAAGAAACGCCCATTTTGGCCGATTTTTAAGAAACGCCGGTTTTGGCCGNCTTCAGCTTTCAATTATTCTCATTTAATATACTTTTTTCTAACTTTTTCGTCGTGTTTTTGCCCCAGCCGAAGTGCCTCCTGCTGCTGCTACTCCGTCGTTCTCGAGTGCCGTCATTATCAAGCGCAACAAATACTTTTCCCGGGATCTTCGTCCCCTTTCCCTTCTTCCTCCTTTTTCTCCGTTCTTCTTCTTCTGATCACTCCCTTTCCGATCCCTTTGTTCCATCCAAATTCTGATCATTTCTCCCAAAATTGTCCCTTTCTTTTTCCCCTTTATTGGGCCAATTTGACTGATTGGAATCTTTTGGCGTTTTGCTAAAAATTTTGCTCCATGGGCCAAATGCACCTTTAGCACATTTTCCAATTGTGAGTTGGGTTCATCTAAATCCGATATAATATAGACGGCGTGCCGACTTTTGCAGACCCGACATTTGCAGATATTTCGTCATTTGCTGTTCATAACTCGGTTCAAACGAAACCTACAGAAATTAATTTGGTGTCATTAAATAGAGCAAAAAATTAGCTACAAAATGAGCCAACGCTCATTTGAATTGATCCAGTATGAAAAAAGTTATGGCCAAAATACTGTGAATTTGGCCAAAAATATTATCTTAGGCATAACTTTTTTCATACTGGACCAATTCACATGGGCATTGGCTCATTTTGTAGCTAATTTTTGCTCTATTTTTTGATATCAAAATAATTCCTGTAGGTTTCGTTTAAACCGAGTTATAACGTGATCTGCAAATGTCGGGTCTGCAAAAGTCGTACCACGATATAGACATATCTATAAATATTTTTCACATTTCAAATTACCCGTGAAGAGTGCCTTCTTCCCTTCTGATAATGCGTATTTTAGCCCTTCGATGACCTGGTCCTTTGCCGGATCATCCGAATTCCCTTGCATTTTGCAATTTTGTTCTTCGTAATTGTCATTTTTGCGTGAATTTTCCTCAAACGAATCACTTTTAATTCCACCATTTTTAATGCTGCCAATTGGCTTCCAACTTTTTGTTCGGCCGAATGGCACTTTTTGGTGTCCCTTTATTTGGTGATCATCTTCATCTTTGATTTTAAATTCATCTTCACCATGCTTATCTATATAATAAATCTAAAAATATGATAAACATATTTTTGATATTATATCAACTATTATTTATTTGCATAAATACATATAACTGATCATAGATTGTGTGTATCATCGATTGTTTGCATATAAGAATTAATATTTAAATGCATATTTTATTATCATTAAATTTATTAGCTGTTGTAAATAGTTCTTTATTTCTATAAGTCAAAAACATTTTTCTGGGTTTTAACATTGAAAATCTGCCCATTTTTGGTCATTATCGCCAACTATATACAATAAGTTATTATACAAAGGATCCATATAGTGAAAGTGCAAATTTTGGTGGATGCCCAAATTGCCTGGTGCATTGGATGGATTGTCGAGGGCGGCGAAATGTCGACCAGCTGCAGTTGCTGTTCCTGCTGGCTCAGATCGCACAAAAACTCTCTGATCAGCCCGTCGTCCTCGTCCTCCACTTGCCCCTGCAACACTCCGCTTTTGTACATATTGGCCCAGAATTCCTGTTCGGCCCCAGCAGATCCAAAACAGTTCTGCTGAACTTCACCATCTTCCTGACTTCCAGAAGTGCCAAAGACGCCAATTGGAAAATGCCAAAATGATGCCAAAGTGAAAAATGACAAAAATATCCGCAGAAAGAATCGCATTTTTGGATGGGAAAAATCGAAAAATAATTAAATTCAGAGTATTTAAATAAATGTGACAATTACCATAATTCAGAAGGATTATTGCCATTCTGCTGTGGAAGAAAGAAGCATATTCCTAAACACAATATGTTATTATACAACTAGGAATTATAGAACATTATGGAAGGAAATTCGAATGTGATTTAACGATTTACGTGTGGGAGGACCACTATGAAAATATTCTGAAATTATGTTTATTGATTTCCATGATGCGAGGCTTATTCCATTTAGCCTTTCTAATGACAAAACTAATCTAATTGGTTAAAGTAAGGGATCGATAAGGATTAAGGAATCAAGATAATCGGTACCTGCAGGGGTGATCAATCGGCAATCAAACACAAACAAGTTCCATTATTTCATTTAAACTACCCCTTCCTTCCCTCCTTTCCCCGCCCTTTTTTATTATAAAGATCGATGAGGTGCTATGTCGTTTCAGCGAAAAGTGCAAAAATAAAATAACAGTCCCAGAAAAGTTTTTTGTTAGACCTGTTAGACCAAAAGTATAAAAGGAAAATTGTGCAGAATTTCATGCTGATTCTAATGTATAAAAATTTTTCGGAAATTCCGACAAAAATATCGCAATTTTCCGGAAAAATTCGAATTTTTGATCACTACGATTTTTTTCGACATTTTTGTAGGAATTTCAGAAAAAATTTTATACCATTAGAATCAGCATGAAATTCTGCGTAACTTTTCCTTTTATACTTTTGGTCTAACAGGTCTAACAAAGAACTTTTCTGGGACTGTTATTTTATTTTTGCACTTTTCGCTGAAACGACTCAGTCAGCACGGATCGATGATCCTTTTCCTTAAAATCTAATACAAAAAAAGAAATTGATATCCAAAGGCTTTACTGATGTGAATGATTCAACCAAGTGAACCAATCCAAATCGAACTAATTTCCTAATTCATTTTAAGTAAATGTATGTCATATTTCTATATTAGTTAATTTTTGATTTAATTTTACTGTGAACTGATAATATTAATGATAATGATAAATATGTAAAAGAACAGAGAATCAATTTATTGATTTGGAGATTCTTCTTCTGTTGTATAAATTATTTTGTTCCCGTAATTCATTAATTTAAAACGAAATTCAAATTTTTTTATAACTTCCCCTCTGCTTTATCATTTTTTTATGTGGTTTTACATACTTTTGACATTTGACAATGTGTATACATACAGGGTGCGGCAAAAGTCCTGCACCACTCATTGCTTTGCTCCTAGCTTTTCCTTGATAAGAGGAATTGTTAATCAGTTTTTTTATTTTGTAGCCCATTCAATTCTCTCTAAAAACTGGTCATTGCTCATTGAATATCGGAAAAAACATTATCCAAATATAGAAAAAGAACCTCTAAAGCTGCAACCCTTTTTTGAGTTTCAAGATGGAAGAAAAAACGGACCATTAAAAAATTCAGAATAAATTTGAGATGAAGTTTAAAAAAATCCTTTTTAGCATTTGTTGAGTAATAAGTTCTGTACAATATACACTTTAAAAATTATATTTTGTTGGCTGGTAAAAAAGTTATGAAAATGATTCTCACCCTATAGCTGCGTGCTTTCATCAAAAATTTTAATCGGTCCTCTAACTTTTTATTTTGAAGATAATTTGAAAGGGTGGACGGAAAACTGGACACCGGAAAATTGGACACCAAGAAATTTCGGAAAATTGGACACCAAAAAAACGGAAAACTGGACACCAGCGGAAAATTGGACACCGAAGGTGAAATCCGGAAAATTCGACACCGGAAAACTGGACACCAAACGGAAAATTCGACACCAACAAAAAATTAAAAAAAAAATTTTTTTTGACCAAATCGTTCTAGGGTTTTCAACGGCATCGAAGCCAAATCTGGTATCTGGTGCTAAGATTGATGAATCTCACGATCTGATATGAGTTACACGAAGTCATCTGCTAACAGATCTGGTGTATCTTCAAAAAATTATTTACAAAAATCATGATTTGATAAAATCTTTGATTAACTTGATGACAACACCAATATGATAGGTCCAAACTGTTATCAGATTGACATCCAGCTGACCTAACCTCCTGGGGCAACTCATATTAGATTTGTCAATTCTAACACCAGATATGGATTCAACATCCTAGAAAACCCCCTAAAAACGATTTGGTCATTCTTTTGAAAGAATTATTCTCTCTGGGTTATTTTGAAGGCTAGCCCTGGGCTGATTATCATAAAAATTGGAATCACACAGTTTGGCCTTTCCTAGAATTGGGCCAAAATAGCTGAAAAAATCAACGAAACCGTCAACGAAATTTTTTCCTTAAAACTTTGACTCTATTTCCTTTTCCAAGGGCGAGAAGTTTTAAGCATAATATAACTTTTTATACACAATATTATTGCGCATCTTTTGACACTATTAGATTGTAATTTGATCAATTAATAAAAAAGTTATTTTAAATTGAATGTGATGCAGGACTTTTGCCGCACCCTGTATATTACAAATTGTCTGCAATATTAATCTTGGTTATTAATGTGATCATTTCCTCGGTGTTTATTCCGACAATGGATTACTTCTAATCATCTTTATTATCATTTTTTTACTGTTTTCCGTTTTCCCCACTCAGTCAATCCAAAATGTATCTTGGCATCGATTTGGGCACTTCGGCTGTCAAAGTGCTTCTGATCAACCGTGATCAGCGTGTTGTTGCCTCAAGCAACCGCCCACTGGACATCTCACGGCCTCAGCCCGGCTGGTCCGAGCAGGACCCGATGGACTGGATCCGTGCTGCTCAGGTTGGAACGATGTTGTAATAATTAAATCTAATAAGCAAACAAATTGAATTTATTTCATTTGAAGTTGGGGAATTTTCTAGTTAAAGTTTAAATTGATTAAATCTGGGGATTCTTTTCTAAAATGACCCTTTTTCTTTTTATCTGACCAGGTGCATTTTGTTCTTTCCCTATTATGTATTTCTCTGTTCTCTCTTCTTCTCTATTATGGGTTTTCATGAAAAAAAATTCTTGCTACAAATTTTGTCGCATGCTGTTCTCTATGACAGGACGCGATCGATCAGCTGCGACAGTCAAATCCCGGAGAAATCAGTGCTCTGAAGGGCATCGGTCTGAGTGGCCAAATGCATGGCGCAACCCTGGTGGACTCTTCCGGCAATCCCCTCCGGCCCTGCATCTTGTGGAATGACACGCGGGCGCACCGCGAGGCGGCGGAGCTGAACGCGGACCCGTGCTTCCGACGCGCCACTGGCAATTTGGTGTTCCCCGGGTTCACCGCACCCAAATTGGCCTGGGTCAAGCGCAACGAGCCGGAGGTGTTCGCGGCCATTGCAAAGGTCCATCCAATTTGTTTATTTTATTTTTAGATCAAAAAAATCATCTACAAAAGCTTTTTGGTCACTCTCTTATCTTACAAAGTTTCGAAATTCAGGCAACTTCTTTCAGCTTAATTTGAATTTTTAGATTTGGATACCCGCTTTCTACCCAGAACCTTCTTCGTTAACCTTACTTGAACATTTTTTATTGCTAACGGCTAACGAATTGAATCTGAATTCGAACATGGCCAAAAAATTTTGTCTAAATCTAATACTCATCCATTTCTGTTTTTCCCGACCAGGTTCTGTTGCCCAAGGACTTTGTGCGTTTCTGGCTGACCGGCGACTTCTTATCGGATGTGAACGACTCCGCCGGCACTTCCTGGCTCAACGTGGCCACCCGCCGTTGGTGCCCGGAACTTTTGGCCGCCACCGGACTTTCCGTTGATCAAATGCCTAAGTTGGTGGAAAGCACTGATCGGGCGGGAATACTCCGATCAGAACTTGCCCAACGGTGGGGAATCTGCGGGGACGGAAGAATTACGGTGGCGGGCGGGGCCGGAGACAACGCGGCGGCGGCTGTTGGAATTGGAGCGGTGGGTACAACCCAAGGTTTTTCGACCGGTGTCCATAAGTCCAAAGGAAAACAATATGAAGCGAATGATTTTCTCTTCATCTTTTTGCGGCGAGGAAAAAAGGAAAAGTGATAGATAACATTAACATTGACAGACACTGTAAATTCGCTCAGAGAAGGTTCCTATGGACACCGATAAAAATTCCTCGATCTGTAACTCATACTTAATCCATTAAAGAGAAAAAACGTGAAATTTTTGGCATAATACACTTTAAAATCCGCTAATACATAAAAATTCGAGAAAAATAGTCTGATAGTTGTAGGAGAGAATGAAAATGGAAGCAACAAAATTAATAAAAAAAATGAGCTTAAAGGAAGAGATTAATGTGATTTAAATGATTGGGGAATTGATGTGATTTTTTTTCACTGCCCCCACTCACTCAGGTTCGACCTGGCACCTCTCTGCTGTGCCTTGGCACCTCCGGCGTTCTGCTGTGCCCCACGGACACTCTCCGTCCTGTCCCCGACCGGGGTGTCCACACCTTCTGCTTTTTGCCCAACTCTTGGTTCCATTCTGGCGTCATTCTGTCCGCCACCGACTCTCTGAACTGGTTGGCACGGGTGACTGACACAACTCCAGAACAGTTGACTGCCGAACTCGGTGACTACCTGATCTCCCCGGGAAGCGTCGTTTTCCTGCCGTATTTGGGCGGAGAACGAACTCCGCACAACGATGCACAGATTCGGGCCAGCTTTGTTGGCCTCTCCCATCAGACTGATCGGAGGGCAATGACCCAAGTGCGTAACATGGACATGGAATTGATAAGGAATCCTTTTTACGATAAATGAAGCTATTCCACCTTCTTCCTCCATCGCTTTAGGCCGTTCTCGAGGGTGTTTCCTTCGCCTTCCGCGACTCTTTGGAGGCCCTTCTGCAGACTGGCACCAAACTCTCCCGGGTCATCGCCGTCGGCGGGGGTTCCCAGTGCCTGTACTGGTTGCGCTCCCTGGCCACAATCCTTAACATTCCCATTGATTTGCCTTCCGATGGCGGCGATTTCGGCTCCGCCTTCGGTGCTGCCCGTTTCGGCCTTATCGCCTCAGAGAAATTGGATCCGATGGAAGTTTGTACGGCACCGAAAATTGGGAAATGTATAAAGCCGAATGAAGAGATGAGAGAAGCGTATGAGAGGAATTATCAGATTTACCGAAAATTATACCCAGCACTGAAGGATGTGATGGAGAATCAGCAAAGATAGAAGAGCCTAATCAATGAAATTTATAATTTACTGTACATTGTTTTCTATTTTCTATGTCGTTTTTCTAATAAGCGATATTATTTTTTATGAGTTACATTTACAATTACAATATTCATTACTTTAATTCAATTTGGTAATTTGGTTAATTTTGAACTATATTAATCCATTTATTTTTTTACCTCGAGTCGTTTGAACATGCGAATATCGGAAATTTTTACAACGAAAATTTTCCTTCAGTATAGGATAGGATCGGTGGGGGTCAGGTCAATAGAACCCAGTTCATTAGAACCCAAAAACTTCCCTTCAAACAAAAACTTTTTTTTTTAAACATTGCTAGGCCAAAACTATAAAAAGCAAAAAGGTTTAGAATCTTAGAACCCCGCTTATGGCCTATTTGGTTTTTCGAATTTCCCTGAAAAATTTTGAAATTTTTGAAATTA
>LDKF01001511.1:24222-45211 GCA_001026735.1 Rotylenchulus reniformis
TGGTCTATGCACTTTTTCCGTTTTTTTACGTTATCTATCGCGCCTGAAGATGCCAAAAATGAATTTAAATAAATATAATAATTAAATAAATATAATAAATATAAATAGGGATGGGATAGTTATGCATTATAAATTGGCAACGTAAAAGGTATGCTCAAAAAAGCAAGAATATACATTAAAATTGACCAAAAAAATTATTTAAGAAAATGTTTTTTTAGTATGCTTATTAACAAAATGTTCAGTTTTTTCACTTATATATTTATTTCAATTTTCAAGTTCATTTTTGGCATCTTCAGGGGCGATAGATTACGCAAAAAAATGGAATAAGCGCGTAGACCAGCTGTCCATAATCCAGTTGTCCTTGTAGTCCAGTTGTCCGTAGACCAGCTGTCCGTAGTCCAGTTGTCCATAGACCAGTTGTCCGTAGTCCAGTTGTCACTACGCCCTAATTACACCAAACTTGTTTCTCTAGGTTGCGTTTAAGCTGAGTTATAACGATTTTTCTTGCTCTGGCGATGAAACGTGGGGGATGAAACGACCCCCACCGATCGGTGGTTAGTTTTCAATTTTTGAATGTATTTTGGCGTTGGCGATCTGTCTCTTTCTCTAATAATATTTTTTGTTCGTTTCATAATTCATCCCTACTCGAGGTAAAAAAATAAATGGATCAATAATCAGTACTTACCTAATTTTCACAAAATATGGGCCTCAATTTATTCTAAAAAATGATCATTCGTGCAGTTGGGTGAACCTTTTAAAGTAATTTTTTGAAAAATTTTTGAAACGAAAAATGAGGTCTTCCTTTCAAAACTTTTAAAGGACCACATGGTCAAAACACCGAAAAAGGAATTTTATATCTGGTGGCGTTTTGGCTATCACGGCGTTTTGATGAGCCCAGCATGACGCCATTGTTTTTTCAATCGCTTATGTATTATACACAACAACAATTTTATTTTTCTCTACCATAAATTTACTTGAATAAGAAGAGAAATTTCTATTGATTTTTACTGTTATTGCATATTGCTTGGTCTGTCTTCACTTTACACATCTTCTTTCCCCATCCGACACTTCCTTATTTTATTGTTAGTCACATTGTAATAGGGTGAAGCGGAACCGGAACTTTTTGCGAAAACCGGAACCGGAACTGGCCGGAACCAGGAAAACCGGAACCAGATTTTCGACCGGAACCGGTCGGAACCAGCCTTTTTTAAGCCAAAAATTAAAATTTTTTACAAAATTTTTTTAATTTAGCAAATAATATTCCTTTATAAATTAAAAAAAAACAAAAAAATTTTGGTCGTTTTTAGCAGGAAAAGTTTTCTAGATTCGAAAAAAATCGTTTAATTTTCAACTACCAAAAATTAGAAAAAAATTTAAATCGAGCGGCAAAAATTCAAACTGTGAAATTTTTCGCTAGTGAAAATTTTTCATTGAAAAATTGAGGCTTTGAAAATTTTAGTTTTTGAATGTAATCCAAAATGGCCCAATTTTCTTAATAAATGGCCCAATTTACCAATTTAATAACTTTCAAAAAATTTGGTTGTGGGATGGGCGTAGGAGAGAAGAGGAGGATATGCAAAAGACAAAAAAATTATCATAGTAAAAAATTAGTTGATTAATAATGGAAGGGGCGGGAAAATTTTGAATTTTTGGACGAAAAAAAATTAGATTTCTTAAGGAATTTTCACCAATTTCACCATTTTTTCGGCCAAAAATGCCAATCTTAGGGGTGCATTTTCGGCCAAAAATGTCATTCTTAGGGGTGTATGTTTGGTTCCGGTTCCGACCGGTTTGAAAACCGGAACCGGTAGGTTCCGGGTTTTTGAGAATCGGAACCGGAACTTTGGTTCCGGGTGGACCGGGAGTTCCGGACCGGTTCCGGTTCCGCTCAACCCTAATTATAATTACTATATAATGCATATATGTATATGATTTTGTAACAAATAGACACGAATACGATTAATTTCAAACGAAAGAACATATAACCTTTAGAAGATTCTCCATTAAAAAATTGAATTGAAGTAAAACTTTAAATTTTTTAAATTGCAGAAAATTGAAGACTTGATCAGTTATCACTTATCAATTCCTGTTGGTTACTACGGATCAGTACAAGAGCCAATCGTCGATTAAATATAAATAAAACCAAGAAGGTAATCTATTATTTTAAATATCTTTTTTGTGACTTATAAGAGAATAAACTGATAGTGAAAAATTTCATTAAATTTTATTTAACTTACACTAAATTTCTGAATGTTCAGATGTTTCGTACCGGAGGAGGTGGAAGGATTAATGAAAGAGATGTACCGGAGAGTCAGGTTTGGATCATAGGCATTGAATTGATTTTAAATTTGAAATTTCTTTTAGCATACGGTTTTCATTCGCGGACTACCCGGAAATATGAGCACGGATGACATTCGGTAATCACAAAAATTTAGTCGGGTACTTAAAAAATATAATTAGCATTTCGGTTTGGCTTTTCCAAACCAAAAACAAATGATTTATAACTTCAGGATGGATTTGATATTACTTTAACCAAAGCTTACAACTGTTACTATTAGTTTTGTCGTGCTTTCTCTTCTCATTGTGCATTATTTCGCTTTAGAATTATGAATTATCAGAAATTTATCAAGGTTTTCATCAACATTGTTGTCGAACAAATGTATCATCAAGTTACGCTGTTTATTGTGTTTTTATTCATAGTCGGTTAAAATTGGTTAATTACCCTCTAAATTGATGCCAAATATCCATGATCTGGATGATCCATTGATTGGTTTAAAGAATTTACCATGGGTATAAGCCAAGCGGTAAGTACCTCTCTTCTTAACCCATTAGTTTATTGGCTAAATTTTAACAAAAAGTACGCGATTTACTTTATCACTCATATAATAATGTCAAATCTTACCTTTTATTTTTTGAAAAATCAATCATTTTGATAAAATAAAATGATTTATTCCAGTTCCTCTCGGTACAAAAAAAATTTGTTTCTCGCTCTAATCTTTTAAACATTCAGCGAGTTCTTCGAGAAGGATTATGGCTCGTGCACATTCGACTTTGTCAAGGTATCGCCGGATCGTACAAAGCTCTATGTGGCCGTGCGATTTGACAGCAAAATTTCTGCTCGCGAAGTTATGGAAAGGTATTCATCCAAGGCGAAAGCGTGGCATAAATTAGCAATTCAAAAATTTAGATTCTCAACCGAGGGTGAAATGCTTGGCTACAAGGTTGAGCTGACATGGTTCCGCGATATTCGCCGTTACTTGGCACATTGTGCCAAACAAGGTATATAATACATAATATGAATATTCTTTTTTACCTGGTACTCAAATAAAATTTAAGGAATCCGACCGAGTCGTTTTCGTGGGCGCGATGATTATCGCGGCGATCGTGGTGGCTATAGAGGTGGCCGTGTCCGTTCAAGGTTAAACATTTTTAATTTTTCTGCGGTGAATAAACTCAAATTTCAAAATTCTATTTATTTGTTCTTATTCATATTATTAAAACAGGCTCGTAATGATTGACCATTTAAGTGAGGTTTTAGAAAGTTTAAAGGTCATTTCTTGACAGCTATAATAATGCATTCGGATTGATGGTTTTTTAGAGGGTTTTTTTTAATTGATTATATCTATTTTTACAGTTAATTTTTTCTAAATTTCTTATGAACATCGAATTTGAAGCTATCGAGGAAAATTTGTGAATACTTCAAGTATTTTCCTTGACATTTAGATTTTTGAAATTTTCTGGCATTTGTTTAGTCTCTTTCCACCTCCTCCCTCATTATTAGCCTGTTTTGACATTCATAGATGTTTTTAATTTATTTAGAAGTCAATCCCCACTGCGTGATCGTTCTCGCTCTGCTTCTAATTCTCGATCACGCTCTTACTCTCGTTCTCACTCGCGCTCTCTTTCTCGAAGTCAAAATTTCGAGGCTTCGGATGAAAGCCTTCATGATGAATCGCGCAATGGCCATTCTCGTAAGAATGCTCGCCACTCCCACAAAAGGTCGCCCACACGATCGCCCGATCGCACTGGCGGCGGAGGCCGCAGTCGCTCTGCTTCTGCAGGCTCGCGCGACTCTCGTGGAGATGTTGCTAATGATCGCCGTTCGCGCAGTCGCTCTCGCTCAGCAGGGTCTCGTTCGCAGTCGCGCAGCAAATCCGCTTCATCTGCTGGAGGTGATGTTGCGAATAATGCCTCACCTCGTTCGGAGCGTGAACGATCATTGGACTACAGTGACATTGTTGTGGTGAGTGTATATTATAATTAATTTCAATATTATCTTTCATATGTTTGTAATTAAACACCTAACACCTGNAAATGATTTATTCCAGTTCCTCTCGGTACAAAAAAAATTTGTTTCTCGCTCTAATCTTTTAAACATTCAGCGAGTTCTTCGAGAAGGATTATGGCTCGTGCACATTCGACTTTGTCAAGGTATCGCCGGATCGTACAAAGCTCTATGTGGCCGTGCGATTTGACAGCAAAATTTCTGCTCGCGAAGTTATGGAAAGGTATTCATCCAAGGCGAAAGCGTGGCATAAATTAGCAATTCAAAAATTTAGATTCTCAACCGAGGGTGAAATGCTTGGCTACAAGGTTGAGCTGACATGGTTCCGCGATATTCGCCGTTACTTGGCACATTGTGCCAAACAAGGTATATAATACATAATATGAATATTCTTTTTTACCTGGTACTCAAATAAAATTTAAGGAATCCGACCGAGTCGTTTTCGTGGGCGCGATGATTATCGCGGCGATCGTGGTGGCTATAGAGGTGGCCGTGTCCGTTCAAGGTTAAACATTTTTAATTTTTCTGCGGTGAATAAACTCAAATTTCAAAATTCTATTTATTTGTTCTTATTCATATTATTAAAACAGGCTCGTAATGATTGACCATTTAAGTGAGGTTTTAGAAAGTTTAAAGGTCATTTCTTGACAGCTATAATAATGCATTCGGATTGATGGTTTTTTAGAGGGTTTTTTTTAATTGATTATATCTATTTTTACAGTTAATTTTTTCTAAATTTCTTATGAACATCGAATTTGAAGCTATCGAGGAAAATTTGTGAATACTTCAAGTATTTTCCTTGACATTTAGATTTTTGAAATTTTCTGGCATTTGTTTAGTCTCTTTCCACCTCCTCCCTCATTATTAGCCTGTTTTGACATTCATAGATGTTTTTAATTTATTTAGAAGTCAATCCCCACTGCGTGATCGTTCTCGCTCTGCTTCTAATTCTCGATCACGCTCTTACTCTCGTTCTCACTCGCGCTCTCTTTCTCGAAGTCAAAATTTCGAGGCTTCGGATGAAAGCCTTCATGATGAATCGCGCAATGGCCATTCTCGTAAGAATGCTCGCCACTCCCACAAAAGGTCGCCCACACGATCGCCCGATCGCACTGGCGGCGGAGGCCGCAGTCGCTCTGCTTCTGCAGGCTCGCGCGACTCTCGTGGAGATGTTGCTAATGATCGCCGTTCGCGCAGTCGCTCTCGCTCAGCAGGGTCTCGTTCGCAGTCGCGCAGCAAATCCGCTTCATCTGCTGGAGGTGATGTTGCGAATAATGCCTCACCTCGTTCGGAGCGTGAACGATCATTGGACTACAGTGACATTGTTGTGGTGAGTGTATATTATAATTAATTTCAATATTATCTTTCATATGTTTGTAATTAAACACCTAACACCTGACTTAAATTTCTTAAATTATTAACATGTTTAACTTTTCTCACAAAATCTAATAGAAAAAGGAGCGTCCATCGCCACCTAAAGAGCACTCGCCATCTCCACCTCCGGCCAAGCGATCAAAGCGTGAGAAAAGACGAAAGGAAAAGAGACGTGAGCGACGCAACAAGTATAGCCGATCGCCGGCACGCGAGCAACAATCAGCCTCGGACATGGAAATGGGTGAAGAAGAAGAAGAGAACAAAATGAAGCAAACTCATCAAAAGCAACAAGAGGCATCGAAGGTATATATAGCTATGAGTGGAATTGAGATTTATTCGGAATGAAATAAAAATAAATATACAAAGTTTAATTATGATGGGTAAAATCCCAGGATCCA
Organism: Rotylenchulus reniformis; assembly: GCA_001026735.1. Lineage (NCBI taxonomy): Eukaryota > Metazoa > Nematoda > Chromadorea > Rhabditida > Hoplolaimidae > Rotylenchulus > Rotylenchulus reniformis. The sequence goes on from LDKF01001511.1 coordinate 30,280, forward strand.
ATTGAATAAGATGATATGAATTTAATTCAAAAATTATCAATAAATTGATATTTAATTTTTTTGAAGATCTTTATCGGGCCTGTCCAGCCAATTCCGCAACAACAGCAGCAGCAACAAATCGCACCTCCTCCGCTGCCCAACTTTTATCAGCGTCATTTGCCTCCCGGCGCCGTTGCCGCTGCTGCTACGGCACCACCACCTCCGCCAATGAACAATGAGGCGATGATGATGATGATGAACAGACAACCGCCACCACCACAAACTCAGACATTCCATCAACAACAATCACCTCCCAAGCAACAGCAAATACCTAAGGTGGAGTTGCGCAACCAGTCCATCAAATTGGACTTGTCCGATGTGAGTTCGTAAAAAGATTCAAAAAAATAAAAATCTGACGATTGAATGCAATAATAACAAACACATGTCTCGACATTTACACCCCAACATTTTTTTATCCCATTCGTTTTAACTCGATTCAAATGCAATCTAGAGAACTGAGATTAATGTCAAAAATCAGACTCCCCTTGAATAAAGGAGAATTAATGGGGATATTTTTGCATTTAAATGCAGAAGAACGATTAATTGATGAGAAATTCATAATAGATATATGACATTTTTCACTTTTCAGAACATACTATATATCAATAATCCATACTATGGAAAGATGATTCATCAATAATATATTTTTGGTTTATCACTAAACTATGTATATTAATGAAAATTGAAATAAATGATGACTAGATCAGCTCAATCAGATTTTTATTTTTTAATGAAAAAATTATCAATCCAAAGAAATTTAAAATAATTTTTTGATTATTTTTTTAGCCGAAGAATATTGCGATGCCCAAGTTTAAACCAATCGGCGAATCATCAACCCTTGATTTTTCCGACACACCAGCTAATCAAGCAGAACAACAGCAACAATATTCGCAGTTCAATGGGTCAAAAGGTAAATTTTAATTTACTCAGTCAAATGATTTAAGATTATAGTAATCATATTTGATTTTCTGGCCTTTTTTATTCAAACAAAAATCGCAATAAATCTGTCAAACTTAAAAAATGCATTCTTGCAGTGGATGAACGAACACAACATTCGCCTCCACCACCAGTTCTTCGAAATGTTCCTGTCGCGAACTCGACTACCAATTCATCCGTGAACATTTTTACTTCCACACCGGTTCAAGAACCTGTACTTCCGTTGAACAATTTTATGGACATTCAAGTAATTTATTTTTTGTTTAAAAATTCTTCAACCATTCATACTCAAATCTAAAAATAAAGTCCATTATGAGGGTGTGAGGGGAGAATAAGGAATTAGTAGTATAAAAACAAACATAAGGGACCTTTTTAGTGCAAAATTTATCCACCAAAAATTTAATTTTTTTCAGCGCGCCATTCTTCAAGATATCCGCTACAAACCATACGAAGAGGAGGAAGAGGACCACATGGGCCAGCTTCGTTTGAGTTCTCTGTCTCGCAAAACGCTCACTGAGGAGAAGCGTGATGAGAAATTGTCCAAATTTACTCCTGAAATGCGTGAACGAGTCAATAAGAAGAAGCGACAATTGGAATTGGTCTGATTTTGAATTACTTTTTATCCTACTAATCTTATTTTCAGAGTTATCGCAGCGATTGTGAGACCTATGGACTGGTGGTGAACAAGCTGATTGCAAAGGATCGATCGCTGGAAGGTTACAGCTAATCTCACTATTTCGTTTTACTGATGATCTTGGTCTTAAGAACGTCTCAAAGTGGCGTTGCTCGAGACGATGAAGGATCTGGAGGGTGAGACCATGAAGCAGCTGGACGAGTTCGTGGATCAGCTCAGCTTCTTATGTTCAACCTGATCTTGGAGAAATGATCGAATTGACCAATTGGATTTAATAAAGCTTTGAACAACCAAAAATTGGATTCAGTCCTCTCATTGTTGTCCTCTTTTTTAATGACTATTTTTTACTTAATTTCAAGCAAACAATTTGTTTCGAATTCCGAACATTTTTGATAAAACTGACTTTTGGGGCCCAATTTACCATTTTCTGGGCCATTCAGGGGCCATCCTCGTGCCAAGCACTACATTAGTCGGTAATACTGTAGTGCTTGGCACGAGGGTTGGACATTTTTGCATCTGGGCTTATGAGGAATGAGGATCAGTCATGAGGACAAGTTCTTGTTCGATCCTGAATCATCAAACCTTTCTCAAATGAAAAAACTGCATAAGGGCCTTATTTCTTATAAAATTTTATGAAAAGTGGGAAAATATATTAAATTTTAATAATTTTTGAATTGGCTAAAAATGCAACTGATTGATCGCTTCGTTCCTTTGGGCAATACTTAGAGATGTTTAATGTGGACAAAACTGGTCCGTCCTTGCTGCCTATCGATCCACCACATTCTTTGGGGAACTTCTTCTCCCTTCCCCCCNCCCCCCCCCCCCCCTCCCATTTCTCATTTTCCATCATTTTTGTCCCTTTCCTAAAATGTACACTTCCAAACTCGAGATTAATGCCGATAATTTTTGGACGGCATTCTCGGAATATTTTCAGGTGAATTTCAGGCTAATGGTTTCTAGATTATGCCTATTTTTTTCTTATTTATAAGTTAGCTTTTGGATGTGTTTAAACATATTTTTAAATATTTTAAGTAGAAGTATATATAAAGGACGTTTAGGACTTTTTTGGGCCAAAAGTTCCTTCATGAGAATGCGATAAAAACATGAAAAATACCTTTTCGGGGGTTGCACATATTGAGTTTTTAGCCCTAAAAATCCTGTACTTACTGATACACATTCTTGGGCTTATTAAGCTCTGGTGCATCGGCATGGTCACTCACATCTCCTACGTCCTTCTCCGTGACTATTTCCTCGGCGTGACAGAAGACGATTGATCCGGCGTCAGATCAACTACTTATTGAGCTACACAACAATCAAATTATCATTAATTGTGTGATTATACAATTCTTATTTTAATAAATCATTATGCATAAAAAAATCTTTCACTGATTATCTTTTTCATCAATTATTTCTGGAGTTTGAAATGATTTTTTTTTGTTTATGAAATTTGGAAATTATCTTTAAATCAATGAGTCGAACTATCCTATAATAAATTTGAGAATGGTATCTACATACTATCTATCTATTTATGTCCCAGATTTCGAAATCTCTTTGCAACTGGCAGCGGGGGTCAGAGACGCAGACCAATGGAAACAGAGAAAGAGAAACCGGCGAGAGAGTGTAGTGAAAGAAATCCCCCCTTCTAACTGGCAGCGAGGGGTAGAGACGCAGACCAATAGAGGCAGAGAAAGAGAAAATGACGAGAGAGTGTGGTGAAAGAGTGGTGTGGGAGAGGAAGGTGATAGCATAGAGTGAGAGTATGGTGAGAAAGTGGAGAGTAGGGTGAGAGAGTACGATGAGAAAATGAGGTGAGAGAGTGTGGTGGAGTAGGGTGAGAGAAAAAGGCGATAGCATAGAGTGAGAGAGTATGGTGTGAAAGGATGAGAAAGCAGGGTGAGAGAACGGTGAGCGAGTGTGATGATAGAGATGAGAATGTGGTGAAAGAGTAGGTTGAGATAGAAAGGTGAGAGCATAGGGTGAGAGTATGGTGAGAAAGCAGGGTGAGAGATTACGGAGAGCGAGTGTGCTGAAATGAGAGAGTTAGGTGAGAGAGAAGGGTTAGAGAATGTGGTATGAGATGTGGTGAGAGAATAGGGTGAAGGAGAAGGGTGAGTGAATGGGGCGAAAGAGTGGGATGAGAGAGAGGGTAGAGAGAGAAAAGGGTGAGAGTGAATGGGAGAGATAAAAGAAGGGTGAGAAAAGAAAAGGAAGAGACATTCAACAGAAAATGAAACTAGCACAAATGAGCGCCGGAGGCGCGAGTTTGGGCTAGTATTCAAAATTATACAAAAATGCATTAACTTTAACAACCCTCTAAAATATGAGCATAATTGTAGCCAAATGACATTGAAGTTCTATGATATTGAAGAGCCGAAAATGGATCTTGGTGATTTGATCCTTTGCTAAAAGGGCTATGGTGCATTTCCTTTCCCATTTAAATATTTTACCATTTATTTCCATGTATTTGTGCTTTGTCAACCGTTTTATACTTTGTCTTCTGGCCATAATGGCCAGTAGACAAAAATAATTTTTGGACCAAAAGTATCTTATATCTTTAGACTTGATCAATTAAAAAAATTAAAATTTTTCAATAAAGACACTTTATTTGGTACATTTTTGCAATTTGTCGAATCAAATGTAAAATGGGTCATCGTAAGAGCTGATCTCGATGCGCACCGTCCCGATCACTTTTCTGCTGTCGCTGTCCTTGCCCTTCTCCCTGGCTCCGATCAGCTCCACTTTCTGCTCCCCCGTCGATTCGTTGTCCCCGATCACCTCCACCTTGGCACTGCCCAACCATCGGTTTTTCCTCTGAAAGGGCTTTCGCTGTTCGAACAGTGCCAAAATGATGCGATGGCGCAGGGAATGGTTGTGGAAGACGAAACTGTCGTGGAACTTGGCAGGCGAACCCGGGAGGGCGGAGGCCAGCATAGTGCAGCAATGGGCATGGGCACCCGATTGGTCAGTCAATTTGCAGAACAGCTCGGACTCTATGGGGACAGGGGCCGATATGTATATTTGGATCATCTTTTTATCCATTTAATCACCTCTGAAGCTGATCATTCTGTGCAGTTCCGCCTCCAAAATGCGTACCCGTGTCACTCCTCGGGTGCGACGACGGCAACACGACTTTGGCATGTCCTCGCGCAGTTCCTCCGGGTGCAACTGGCTCGGTGAGTACATGCGCAACATGAACTCGGACTCCTCCCTGGGGGCATAGGTGGTGGGCATGAGAACGTAGCGGCCGGGGGGAAGCTGGTCAATGTGCAGGTGGATGGAGCGGGAGGACAGGTAGTCAGTGGAGGCAACAGGGTTGATGGCCTGATCGGGGGGGGGGGGGTGGCAATAATTGAAAATCGAAACGAAAAGTATAGTGACCAGGGATCTATGAAAATGATTAGATGTCCTCCATTTCCTATTAGGTAATTTTTATTGTTATCAGAAACTCAATAATTTCAATGCATTCCAAAAATTTCACGTGTGATCACAGATCAGCTCGTCTTTTTTCGCCACCTGATGGATCCTGTGTCTGCGGTTCAGCTCCACTCGCATCAGATGGATCCCGATCACCACCAGGGGCTCTCGGCTCCTCGCCCCTTGGCCCTTTTGACCCCTTTTGGCCCTTTTCTGGTCCTTTTCGGCTTTTCCTCCATCAAAGGGACTTCCCTCGTCCCTTTGGGTCAGTGCCACCATCAGTTCCGCTGGTCCATCTCTTTCGCAAACATCGAAGGCGAATTGGGGATTCTGGCAGAAGGTGGCCGGGAAGTTGGCACTGCCTCCGGCACGGTCCTTCGGCGCGCCCGGCTTGACGCCGTTGGAGCACCAACGGCCGAAGAATGTCTTTGAAAAAGTTATCTAGTAGGTATTCTTACTTTGGATATGATTTCAGACACCCTTGATTCTTGATCTTTTATCGCCTTTGATAATCTATGATCCCTTACCCATTCCTCCCACCGTTTCTCCGGCATTCCCACTGTCACATTCGACCTTCTGCTTGCCGTGTTGTGCATCCGCATGCTCATGCCCAGCTGGCGCTGTTCCTTGCACTCGGTCAATGCTCCAATGTTGAGCAATTGGCACACACTGATATCGGTGAAGTATCGCACAAACTCTTCCCAGGGCATCTGATCAGAAAAAATGATAGGACAAATCTTGGAAAGCATAGAACTTACCCAGAATTCTCCGTCCTCGTCAACAGTGATGCCCAATCTTTGCTTTTGCTCATCCGTTACCTGAATTTCGGGCGCAATTTATACAAATTCCTGCCTAGCAGATCAATCTTGATCAGATTATTTTTCAAGGACTTATGACCTGTTCCCATTCGGCTGATCCGTCTGACCACGGCCCATTCCACTCTTTCATTCCCCAGGGGCTTAATTTGGGCAAAATTATTTCGATTCCAGACCGAAACAGACTTCTGCAGTCGGACCATGGCCTGTCTCCTTCGAATACACACCCTCTTCTCCTCTTGCCCTCCATCATCGGTGTCCACTTCCAATGCGTCCAAATGAATGTATCTGATCGCGGTCACCGCGTATGCATGGCCCATCACAAGACCACAGTCCAGACTGCGCTCAATCTCCTCTTTCTTCGCCTGACCAGGGGGGGGGGGGGAATTGGATAAATTCTTTAAAAAAAACAAATTTTCTGAATTTTTACCGCAATTGCGGCCACAATCAGCGCCTCGCGGTCGAAGGCGTACTTGAGCTTGCGGAAGAGCAGTTTTGCCCCGTGGGTGTCTGCCAGCACTTCGGCGCCGGACTTTGCCGAACTCTGATCCAACTTTTGGCCATTTTGGGTGCCCAGGAATTCATCGCGCAGGAGTCCCAGTCTGTTGCCCGGGAACTGTTGCGGGGCATTTCTCAGAAACTTCCGCACATTCAGAGTCTCCGCAACTCCGCCCGAAAGTTCTATCAGTGCATCCGCCAGCTGACCCCCTACCAAGGACTCATAGCAGCCGTACAATCTGAGATGGAACGACGGAATTTGTGGGTTTGGAAGAGAAATTATTGGCACAAGGATAGAAAATGATATTGTTCTGATTAACTTTATACTAGAGACCGGACCAAGACAAGATTTTTCGAGATTTTTCAAGAATCTTGATTCAAGAATCTTGAAAAATCTTGAATCAAGATCTTTATTGAACCTTTTCTGAGTTTTTCAAGATTTTTCAAGATTCTTGGTTCAAGATCTTTATTGAACCTTTTCTAATTTTTCAATATTTATCAAGATTTTTCAAGAAGCGAAATTCAAGATCTTGATCAACAAATATGAGTTATTATTATTATAGTGTTTTTGTATCGATAATTCAACATTTTTCGAAGAATTTATTTCAATTAATGGGATGATTTATCATTACAGTGCTCACTTACACCATTTAATTTTTCATTATTTTCGATTTTCTTACTTTCTTAATAGGTATTTGCGTTTACCCTATGTTGGATTTACTAATCTCGGCAACGTAATTTTTGCAATTTTTAAAATCATCTAAAAACCATATCCCGGGATAATTTTGGACTCTGAATCCGATTTTGGCGTCCATTCGATGTATCGTGTCGTCCAACGTCATTAAAATTGACGCTGAAGTCAAAAAAAATTTTTTTTGTAATTTTTCCGAAGGGTATTTTTGACGCTGAAACAAGCTAATTGCAAGATGATCATTTTTAAAATGTACTCTCCATTTGATCAAATGCATCAATATTTACTTTTTGATTTGTTACTCTTTGTTATTTTCAATATAAAAAATAGCCTTTTATCAGTTGTTTTTGAAATTTTTCTTAAATTGGAAGAAAAAATTAAAAATCTTGAAAAATGATCAAGATCTTGAATTTTTTGGGTCAAGATTTTTTCAAGATCAAGATTTTTCAAGATTCTTGGTTCAAGATCTTTATTGAACCTTTTTTGATTTTTTCAAGATTTTTCAAGAATCAAGATTTTCAAGATTCTTGGTTCAAGATCTTTATTGAACGTTAAGTCCGGTCTCTACTTTATAGCTTTATACTTCCGTGAAAATAAAACAAATGATGAAAATTCTATTAGAAGATGGTTTTCTGCCCTATCAGTTATTATTTTTCTAAATCATCAACCATCAAATAATTTCAATTTTGCCACGAGCAATTTTGAGCGATAGTCCATAAATCTTTCACGAGCGATAGCCCATAAATCTTTTTCTCGGACTGAATTTGTCGAATTTCCTCCCAATTTTTCTATACATTCTCTGACTTTAGTGGGTGGGCAATGAGTCAATCTTCTTGTTTTCTCAACAACTACGTCATTAATCAAATCAGCTCATCCATCCATTCTTCTTTGTCTCCTTTTTTTTCTTTTAATAAAACAAGTAAATTTTTTTGTACATATCTAATTTCTAAATATAAAAGAATAAAAAAAAATCATAAAAATAGTTAATGTGTTATAAAGATTTTTTACTTTTGGAATTCATTCCCCCGCCCCAAATTCACTTTGCAAATGCCTTCTCCAAAAGGGCACTCCAAAATTCGTTGGGCGTTTTGGACCGGGCGAACAACAGTTGGCCATCCTTGGTGGGCAGCAAATCGTCCACAATCACGTCCACCCAACGGCCAAAGCGCCAGAAGCAAAATTGGAAGATGCCGCAATAGAAATTGGCCGGGGCCCATTCCTGACCATCGGCATCCGGAATGACCTGAATTCAAAATAATTGGGTAAAATAAAAAAAATCAAAGGTAGAAAATGCCAAAAATGAAAATTGACTGACTTTCTGAAGCAGTGCATCGTTGTGGGTGAGAGCTGAACAGGCAGAGACGAACCTGGAAAAGGTGAAGCCGATCAGCAGGGATCGGTAACTGATCGATGCCGTACAGACCAACAATTGCCGAGTATGCCCTGGGTCACGTCACAAGGGCTGGCTCCCTCCACAAACAGCTTTGGATCGTCGACAATTTCCTTAATTTCATTAATAATTAATTCTAAACACATCGAATGCACAGCAGAGAAAATTAATGTCATTTGGATCTGGCTTTTTTCCCTGTCCCAAATGTACATATGACCAATCTACTTGAACACAATAGATCCAAGAGTAACAAAGCAAGTATTAATAGTTCCAGAGAAGCCAAGTCACTGATCCAGGACAGCATAATACTGCGGTAGTATTTTCTGGCCAAGATTACCGAAAAATTTTTAACAAGATTGCCAAACATCCATCCAAAAGCATCGTCTACTAACTATGGTACTCCTGATCCATGGTGCCTCCGTGGTCTTACCCCTGGCCTCCGCCACTCGATTTCCAAGTTTCCGGTTCCGCTTTCCTCCTGCATGAACAACGACTTGTTGTTGGGCGGAAACTCCTCGTCCACAAACAGCCGCCCCTTCCGGATGCATTGGAGCTTTAGGCGCCGGAACTCTTTGGATGTTTTGGAGGGAGTCAAGTGAATTGGCTGGGGAGGAGGAGGGGCAGATCGGCGGCGAGGAGCTGTTGCTGAGGGTGGACCCTTGTCGGGTTTGTTGACGGAGGAGGAGGTGGAGGGGGACAGGATGCCGGAGGGGCCGACCGCGTCCGGACTCGAGGACAGCACGGACTCGAACACCTTGCGGAGCATTCTCCGAACGACGAGAGGAGGTGATCTGCTGGTTGACAATCAGAGGTAGTTTGATCGAAGAGCGAAGTGAATTATTTGGAATGGAAAGAATGCTTTGGTGGCGTCACAAAACGCAAAAACTGTGAATTTATGACAAAATGCAAGAAGAAGGAAGAGGAATTCGAAGTTGAGGGGAATGGTTGGTATAGAGATACATATGTAGGGTATGTATGAATCAGCAGCACATTTTTGAACTTTGGTGTGAAATGGAAAAGTGAATGGTGGGGGAGGGAGGGGGCGGCGCGGACAAAGGAGGCAAATGGGCGAGAATCCCACAAAAGGCATTGATTTTGAAAGTGAAAAGGTAAGGAAATATTCGCAATCTTCCCATTTTATAAGGAAGTGAGGATATTTATGGATTCGAACGCTGAAAAATTTGACATTATTTTACAGTATTATCCGTGTTTACTGTAATACTTTGTAAGGGCAGTAGGAACAATTAATAATGATTAAAATGCGTAAAGAATGGGGAATGCTCAATTTGACCTATAAATTTTTTTTCAATGCACTTTCGCGGATGCTTCCCAAGTTTGCTGAAATGATCGATCACTTTCATGGGTGATGGATTTTTTTGGTGATCAAAGTATCATTGAACAACAGATTGAAGTTTTTGGTGTAATGAAACACCATTAAATCCCCAAACATATCACACATTTCCAATAAAAATGAACACCTTTGTGTACACAAAATTGGGGAAGAAATTGAAGAAAAATAGACAAAACCTTCTTCTTCGTCGTCCGTTGGATGTTCCCGACTTGATTAGTGTGTTTTTGTGCAGTCGACCATCAGATTCGTTCGGTCGTTCACTTTTTCGTCCAATCGATCCCTCCAAATTAAAAGGTGCGTGTCGCCCCCTCCCTCCCCCAATTTTCTTGTCCTCCTCTGCATTTCCAAATTCTACCTCTTTACCGTCTCTTCCGGCAACCAATTCTACTCTTTTCTACCCTCGCCCCGATGAGATCGCTTTGGATCGGTTGATTTTACATGATTAATTGGCAGAGTCTTATGCGGCATCATATACCACCTATTTTGTTCATTTGTGGAGCAGGGACGTATCTAGGATTTGGAATTGGAGGAATACACTCCGTAAGAAAGTGAGCTTTTTTTTGGGGGGGGGGGAACACACTCATTTTCGAATTATATCAGGTCGTCCGATAAAAAATCGATGTTTTGGTATTCACGTGAACATAACTTTATAGAGAATGGTTTAAAAATTCTGAAAACTCGTGAAAAGATACTACTATATGTCCTCTACATTTTTGCCTTTTGGACGAATATCATTGTTGTTGAAATTCTCGAGAAAAAAATTCCCAAAGTGGCCAAGGTCAAAAATGGCCAAACCGGTTTTTAGGGTTTAAGACCAGATTCTACACAGGAAGTCGGGCTGTTTATGGACCTAGATTGTAGCCCGTCAAATTCTGCATCGTATACAAAAAACCACTTCTCGATTGGACCATTCTTTGATTTTTTATGATTTTTTCAAACTTTCAACCAAAAACGACAAAAATGGGCCACTTTAATAGAAAATTGGGCAAAAATGCGATTTTCGCCCGTATTTGACCGGTGAAAAATTTTTGAATTAGCTTTTTTAATGAAAATTAATCAACTTACCCAGTTTTTGGAGAAATTTCACTATATAAGGGGATACGGTGCCCCGATAGAGGTTGCCGAAGAAAATTTTGAAAACTGACTTATCTTACGAAAAATTTCAATTTTTCTTCCTCACTTCCCCTTGGAGGGGGGCATACCCTTACATCCCCCTAAATACACGACTGTTGTGGTTAGTATATACGTAAACTATACATCCTAGCTCGATTATGATTGAATACTTAAGATCTTAGATCTGGCGTTGGATCATTGAAATGATCTTTAGCTGATCCGAAATATGTTTTTTTACGTTATTTCATGTAAACCGAAGAATTCTTGGAAAATTCATTTATATGTTTAATAATAGAAAAGGCGAATATTTTTTGGTGTCCTGTCAACCAAAATTTTTAGTGCATAAAGAAAAAGCACTATATATTTAAATTGATAGAATTAAATAGACTAATACTTTCCTTTGAATTAGGGTAGCGCACGGGGGGGACATCCCCCCCGCGGGGGGGATCCCCGACTTTTTTGGGCCTCATCCCCGTCCCCGACGAGCCCATCCACGACATCCCCGACCCTCATCCCCGCGGGGATTCGGGGATGAAAATGTACCCCCTAAAGATGCCATTTTGGATCCAACTGTTAAGAGAATTTGGCGGAGAATTACCCAATGAGACCTTAGTTCAGTGGTACAGTGCTGGTTTATTTACGGTGAGGTCACGGGATTCCCGTCGCCTAATATTTTATTTAAATTATTTCCTTTGTACCTTTTTGGTCATTTTTTGTTGCTTAACACAAAAATTATTACGAAAACTTTTTAGAATACATTAAAATAACAAAAAAATCAGAAAAACTTTTTTTAGAATGATGATAATTCTTGAATTTTCAAACAGAATTTATAGAAAGTGACATAAAAATTAAGCAATTTTTTAAAAAGAAAAGGGTCTTAATTTTCAAAATTTTCTCCGGCGGCCCCTATCGGGACCGCCGCCACCTCCCACAATGATTTGTTCAAAAATTTCATTAAAAATGACAAATTTTCTTAAGGAAAATGACCTAAATTTTCGAAAAATTTTCTCCGGGTAACATCCCGATTCTTTTGTGACCCATTCCAATATTTAGAGAACCCTCACTTACCATGGCACTATCATATTTATTTGTGCCACAAAGGGTCATAATTTTTTATAATAATTTTTTAAATATTTTTTTTGGCGTGCTTCTGGCGCGATTCGTCCTTGGTGCTTGTGTCTTTTAAGGGATAATTACTATATTAAATTTTGTTACTGACCGATAAAAATAATTTATTTCATAATAACATGGCATATATGCGGTTCAATTCAAAAAATGATTTGATGTACAAATTACTCTCGCGCCTAAACGACCCCCGCACCAAGGACGAATCGCGCCTGAAGCACGCCGAAAAAATATTTAAAAAATTATTACAAAATCTTATGAGTCTTTGTGGCACAAATAAATATGATAATGCCATGGTTGGTGTGGGTGCTCTAAATATTGGAATGGGTCTCGAAAGAATCGGGATGTTACACTTCGGGAACCTCCCTTGTTAGAAATTTTTTCACCGATCCCCGTCCCCGAAAACCCCGATCCCCGGCCGATTTTCCATCCCCGTCCCCGACCGGGCCATCCCCGGAAATTCCCGTCCCCGATTTTTGCCAAACCCCCCTCCGTGCGCTACCCTACTTTGAATATAATTATTAATTAAATATAAAGTATCAAAAAAGAATGAAAATTTGATAACCCAATTCACAATTTTCGAAAGAAGTAAAATGTAATAGTAAAAAATATTGGAATTGATAAAATATCGAGATACACAAAGATAGTAAATAATGTAAAATGATCAGAGAGTAAGAGAGTGAGGATCATCATTAATCATAACAATAAAAAATAGGGAAGTGCACAAGATACCAAGTATCATATCGATGATCAAGATTGAGCAAACATTCTGAAAAAGCTTGCTAAAATTGATATGAGAACAAATACCTATTTGTAATGAGCGAAAGAAGGAAATTTCCTAAAGCTTATAAATCTTTAAAAAAGTGCTTGAAACCACATAACATTTTTTTGGCTTGTCGGTGTACGAAATTTTTTTTGGCTATGGGCCTATTTCCCAAGTATGTTTTTTTCAAAATAATAAATTTTGTATATCTCCGTGTCCCGTGTATATCTTTCATTCAATTTACTTTGCCCCCAACTGCTCGTCCATTTTGATGCGCTTCTGTCCCCGCTTCCATGCCATCAGCTTCCGGTGCTTCTCGATCATCACCTGTCTCATTTTCTTCTTTGCGTCCTCCTCCTTCATTTGCGGCTTCCCGGGGGCCGGATTGATACAGTACACCCAATTGCACTGACAGTACAGTTTCCGCCCCTCCTTTTTTGCATCCTGAATGTTGCTGGTCCACCAAGACTCGCCGTAGTCGATGGTCAACTCATCTCCGGGCAAAATGTCGCGACTTAAAAATTCCATTTTTAATTAATTATATTTTTGTTTTTTAAATAAATTTTGCAAATTACCGCGCATAAAATCCAATTGAACCACGCGTCACATCACGGTGACTGCTGTAAAAACGGAATGGCTGCAAATTCTCAAAGCAGCTATGGTTCAAAAAACGAGTGATGTTCCCGTATTTGTATGGATCAATATCTGCAATTTAAAAAAAAATTAAAAAAAACGATTTTCTTAAAAAACAAAAAGATATTCAAACTTACAAACATTCCGTGAGGAATTTTCTGGGGTCAATTGGTAAGCGTATTCTAATGGTCGATGTTCTTGCAGAACTTCGTCGACCACTTCGCCGACAAATTCTCCAAAAAATCTGCCTTAATAATAAAGGAATATTAATCTTAAGAGAATAGAGTTCTTAATAGTGAGTTAAAAGGGAAGCGTGCCTTTAATTTAGAAAGAATTTCTATTTTGAATTCAATTCTAGTGAGTTCCAGTCGCTAAAATATTTAATTAAAAAGTTAATAACTTTTTAAAGTGGCGTAGACAGAAGAAATTTTCAGGGAGGGGATGAAGGTCCCCATCGGGGAAATTTTTTTTGAAGTTTTAACAAATTTTCTCAAGGAAATTGGCCAATTTTTTGCCTTTGGTGAAAAAATTCGAAAAATTAAAAAAAAATTAACAGGAGGACCCTTTTCGTTTTTTTGGTCTTGGCATTTCGGAGAGGGGGGGAACTTCCTTCCCCCCTGGCTACGTCACTGAATTTTAAAGGATTAAATCATTTTTATCTCTTCTCCTCTCAACCGGCCTCAAACTATCGGAAAAAATTTCTGGGTTAGGGGAGGAAATTTCCAGCCCTTTTGGTATGCGTATGCCATTATTAAAAAAGCAACACATGGATCTGATCATCACCATTCTATTCCAAATAAACGAATATTCATAATTCATATTCATCAGACCTGCTTCAATGAATTGCCGCGATCGCACTGCCCACCCGGCCTTCGGGGTCTTGAACATTTCCACCTCCAAATCGAACAATTCGGGGGTGAGTCGCCACCCGCACTTTCCACGGCATCCTTTGCAAGTTTGTTCATTGCACTCGAACAACACATTTTTGTAATAGTCCGGATGGCCCTTGCTGAGATCAATTTTGTTATCCTAAATTTAATTCTTTTTTGATAATTCCGATTTTTAACAGAACAACCTCTAAAATTGTGATGCTGCTTCGCATTATGCATTGACAACTTCTCGGTTTGCATCCATCTGTACAGTCACAACCTTTCTAAAATATAAGAATAAAGATCTGCTGGACAAAGATTTTCCAATTAATATGTAAAATGAGAAAAAAATCAGATTTCTAAAATAGAAAAATAAATAATTTATCCTTAATCTCGTGAGAAAATATAGAACAAAAAATTCATAATTTATGAAAAATGGACATTTTTTAAAATTCAAATTTTTGTTCAAAAATTTGAAATTCCTCATAATCAGCAGCAGGGGCGTAACGAGCCAAAGATTTCGGGAGGGGCTATGTACAAAATTTTCAAAAAAAAAGGCTTAAAATGCCTTTTTTGCGTTTTTAACATTTAAAAAAATCGAAATTTTTTATTTTCCAACTTTATTTCCCGACATTTGGGGGGGGGGGGGGGGTTTTTTTTT
>LDKF01001511.1:45311-56659 GCA_001026735.1 Rotylenchulus reniformis
TTTTTTTTATTTTAACGAATTTTCTTAAGGAAATTAATCAATTTTTTGCCTTTGGTGAAAAAAATTCGAAAAATTTTTCAAAAAATTTTTTAACAGGGGGAGGGACCCTTTGCATTTTTTTATCTTAGAATTTCGGAGGGGGCTTCAGCCCCCCTTAGCCCCCCCTTCGTTACGCCCCTGATCAGCAGTAGTATTTCTATAAAAGAATTATGCCTTTGACTGTTGATTAAAATTTTAATAATAAAGTATAAACTTGTGTGCGTGATAATCCTTCTTCCACGTTGAATGCTACATAATGAAAAGCATAGGGCACTTGGTCACTGTCCACCGTGTTGATGACAGGAATTTTACGATCTGCGAGTGTTTCGGAGTGAGTTTTGGGGATATTCACATTAATTATCAAACCTTCCTTGTTTTCCGCAAGATCCTCCTCAATTACTTAAAAATGAGATGGATTGAAAAAGAATGGTCCCAAAAAACTTACTCATTGAAATAATGCGCGAAAACTCAGGTTTAAAATATTAAAAATATTAATCGATCTAAAATCTAAACTATTGTAAAAATAAAAAACCCAATGAATTGTAAATTTATTTTTTGGTTCTATGATTTTACGACATGAAAATATTCCTTTGAACTTTCTCTAAATATTTTTTCTGTGTGCTCTTGCCCTCTTGCCTTTCTAAAGGAGAAATTTTTCGTTTTTAGCATCAAAATCATTTCTCTAGGTTCCGTTTGAACCGAGTTATAATCCAAACTGTACTTTTCGTTTCAAAGTTTTCGCTCGATCGCAAAATGGATTTAAATCGCTGCCCTACGATTCGTCCAACCAACCAGTCAAATCCTATGTTTCGTCCAATCAGCCAAAAACCTACGTTTCGTCCAAACCAAACTAATCTCATCGCCATAAAGAATCTTTCAGAAAACAGTAGGATTAAAAAAAAATCTCTTTCAGAAAACAGTAGGATTAAAAAAAAATCTATCTCTTGAAGCGAAATTTTTTGAGTTTGGAAGTAGTCACGTAGACTCTCTCTTTGGAGATTCCAAACAAGAGAAAGGGTCTTACATTAGGGGTGAGCAAAGGCGCAAAAATTGCTTTTTTTTGCGCCTCGTGAGCGCATAGAAAGAGAACACAAAAATTTTGTGTGGGGCGCAGAGGAAGTAGCGGGCGCAAAAACCCAAAAAGCGCTAAAAACGCAAACTCTCACTTTTGCGCACTCTTTTATTTTCTCTGACCTTTCAAACGATTGGCGAAGTGGAAAAGCCAATCCATTCCCCACTCAAACCGAGTGCCGGTTCAATTCCAACCCCATGCAATCGACCATGGCAATTCAGAAAAACCAAAAATAAACATTTAAAAATGAAAATATACAAGAAAAATGAGTAAAAATAAAAATTCGGAATTATAATTAATTTTTTTGCATATTTTAGATACGCTAAATTTTAGAGAAATGGAAAACCAAAATCGGTTTTTTTCAACTCCAACTTCATCAAATTCCCGAAGTCCGCTGCTGGAAATTTCGAACAATGACAGCAATGAAAATGAATTCAATATTTCGGCCGATTCGAATCCGGATTCCAAACAAGAGAAAGGTAAAAATCATAATAAATTTTAAAAAAGCTTTAAATATAAATTTTGGCAGAAAAAAATTTCGATCAATATTGCCGATGCAAGATTGACTAATGGTCGGGCTGTGTCAGGGAAATATTCAAACATGTTCGTTCATCTTTTGGATTCTGGAAGAGAAAGCGAGTTTATTCGATGCATTTTGTGTGACTTTTACTGTTTAAACAATCACTATCGTCCGACATCCATGAAGTTTGAAATATTAAAAATATTTTTTTTTATTTTAATTATTCAGGCGGCACCGGAATGTCCACATTAAAACAGAGGAAATTCCAAAATTGGAGGCAGAATTGCATAATAATCAAGTGATGATGGCTATAAAGGGACGATCTTTTTTATCAATGGAGGATCCTTCTTTAAAAGAGCTGATAAGAACATAGGGAAAATTAAGGTTTACATTATGCATATATAATTTCAGATTTCAGGAATAATTTTAGTATTGCTTGTGCCAAAACGGGAGTTCCATGGGAGCCAGATGATAAATTCATGTCTAGATGGTCACTAAGTCGGCGGGTCCATGATATGACTTTGGCGGACGAACGAACCAAAGTTTTTTGGCTCTTGTTGACCTTATTAAGATAAGAGGTTGTTTAAATATCTAAAAAACATATTATTTCAAATTTAAGAATGTTTGACTTTCGACTTTGGACACAATTTGCCGCGATTATTTCGTTTTGACTGCTCATGTGATCGATCAGAATGGTTCATTGAGACCATTTGTGCTACATTTTGCAGAATGGAAGGAAACGACAAAGAGGCGCGAAGACATTGACTCGATGATCAGAGGTGTATTAGAGCAAAATCATTTTGACCAAAAACAAATGAGTCTTATGGCCACTGTCACTGATGAAGGTTCAAATGTGATCAATTGCTTTGGATCAGATAAGCCGATTTTTTAATTTTATTATTTTTGGTTTTAAAAGCTTTCAGGATGAGATGTGCTTGTCACATAGTGAACACGGTGTCCAAGCGCACGTTAGAGCCTTATGCAGATTTCGACAATTATTTGGATCGGGAAACGCTGAGCTTAGTGCTTAGTGTTGAAGAATCTATTTTTCGTATTATTTTTTAGATGTTTCCTTTGCTTCGTCAGCTGGCCCTAAAGGTACTCGCTATTCCTTGCAGTACCGCCCATTCAGAACGTGCTTTTTCGCGGCTGCATTATTTGTGTTCGTCCTACCGGCGCTCACTCTCATCAGAAACCATTTCGGCGATAATGTCTTGGTTCATTAGAATTTGAAGAATTATTTGATGATGTTTAACATTTTTGAAATGTTAAATTAATATTTGATATCGTTTATTGTTTTGTACATTCATATTTTGTTTAATCTCATATAAAAGAAAAATCAATTTTCAATTTGAATAATTTTCCAACAATCTTTCCCCTTTCTTTATAACTCAAAAAAAAATTTTACTTTTTTTACCTGTACTAAAAAAATCAAATCTGGCTTTTGTCTCGCTTGAATTTCAAAAAAAAAATTATTTTTGTTTTATTTTTTTCATTTTGGGGTTCAATTGTTTTTCCCGAATTCGCAATGGTCGATTACATGGGGCTGGAACTGAACCGGCCCTCGGTTTGGGTGGGGAATCGATGGGTTATTCCATTTCGCCAATGATTGAGACAAGGTCAGAGAAGCGAGAGAGTGTGGAAACGGAGTTTGCGTTTTTAGCGCTTTTTGCGCCTTTTGGGTTTTTTGCGCCCGCTGCGTCCTCTGCGCCCCACGCAAAATTTTTGCTCTTTTCCTCTGCATCTCTAACAAACGCAAAAAAGAGCAATTTTTGCGCCTTTGCTCACCCCTAGTCTTACATGTCTGATTTTGGACGTAGTGTCCTTATCCGTTGATAAAATGCCAAAGGAACATAAATAAAGTCTTTAAATGTCAAATGAAAAAATTAACAAATTTCGCTTTAAAATATAGTTTTTTCAAACGGATTGAAAGATTCTTTATGGCAAAACCTGTAAATATCAATTATGATTATGAAATGCTTAAATATTTTTAAAAACTTTTTGGGGCATCCCGGCTATGCACATATTCATTGCGGGACCTACATACGGCATTCCGGCTATGCATATGGTGGTTTTAGTTTTTGGCTGATTGGACAAAATGTAGGTTGGAAGAAGCATCAGTTGGACGAAACGTAGGTTTTTGGATGACTGGAAGAAACATCAGCGCACCATTTAAATTTAAATCCATTTTTGCGGTCGAGCGAGAATTTGAAACGATATAATTTTGAAACGATAATTTGAAACGATAAACTTTGAAACGCTAATAATTGTCTCTATTTTTTCACACCAAGTTACAGGTTTTGCCATAAAGAATCTTTCAACCCGTTTAAAAAATCTATATTTTAAAGCGAAATTATGCAGTTATTTTCATTTGGCATTTAAAGATTTTGTTCCTTTGGCATTTTATCGACGGATAGGGACACTACGTCCAAATCAAGATGTACAAAAAATTTCGCTTCAAGATATAGTTTTTTTGAATCTTACTGTTTTCTGAAAGATTCTTTATGGCGATGAGTGTAGTTTTTCTAGGTTTAGTTTAAACCTAATTATAACCCAAACTGTACTTTTCGTTTCAAAGTTCTCGTTCGACCGCAAAAATGGATTTAAATTGATCTTGCTCGAGCGACCGCAGAATAACATGGCATGCTTACGCGTCATAAAATCATAGAGGCGGAAAAGAATTTCATTTCTATGGATTTTTTACGCTTATTTTATTTCTGTCATTTCCAGTAAAGATTCGCTTCATAAAATTATTATCAAAGCAATTCAATCGGCGCCCAATTTTCATTTTATATGTAAATATAGGGGAATGACCGATCGATCCTATAATAAAATCAAGTTTCAATAACACCGAAGTAGAAAAATCGAGCTTATGAGTCACTGACGCGTTGCTATAGAACAGCGGGCTCACGAAAGACCGAATTCCGCATTTTCCGGTGTTTGTGTTTCATTGTTGGTGTTTTTTGTAATTTTTTATTTTGTATTTTTCGTTTCACTAATTTTCACTTTGAATTTGCCAAATGATTCTAGAGTCGTTTAATCACTCGAGTAATACATGTATGTACAAAAGAAGTACGACGGATCATAAAAATCTTACACGTTAGAAGAAATAAATACATTCCATTTTTTCTAACAAGGGAACATCCCGAGGTGTCAGTATTCAGATCGAAATTTAACCCATCCTATCTTGTAGAGCACCCTCACATTGCATCATATATTTTTTGGCTTTTTTGGCTCGCTCAAATAGTGAAGGGTAGAAAAGTCGGTTTTAAAAATGAGCGAACGGTCGCCCGTCCACAGGCGGATCATCCGTCCAGTGGATGAAATCCTCCTTATTACGTATAGGTAACAATGGTTAACTATGGCTAATTTTTGGTTTTTTCCAACATTTTGTCTTAAAAATTAATTCTCAAACGTTTTTATTAAACATCACTAGGGCTTGAAAAAATATCCATATAAAATCGCAAAATATCCGGATAAAATATCCGCCAAAAATCGCAAAATATCCGCATAATATATTAAAAATATCCACGTAAAATTTCAAATTAGATATGTAAACTCACGTAAAATTATCCAAAAAAATATTCTTGGTTGAAACTGCAAATAAGTAACATTTCAAGGTTTTCCATGTATAAAACTAGTCGAAAAGATAAATACAATAAAAATTGCCATAATGGATTAAAAAATTTGGAAATTGCCTCCAAATATTTTCTTTTATTTTTCTAAATTAAAGAAAAAAAATTTTTCAAAAAATTTGGGAAATTTTTGAGAAAAATTTTCCAAAAATTGAATTTTGAAAAAAAAATTGAAAAAATTTTCAAAAAAATTTTTTTTGAAAATTTTTGGATTTTATTGCATTTTTGCTTAAGAATTTCCCAAAAGAGGCAAAATATCCATGTAAAATATCCAAATATCCACATAAGGTCCAAAATATCCAAAAATATCCAAAATATCCACATAAAAGTTGCTTTTTGAACTCAAATCAAGCTAAAAATGCTTTTTATTTGATTTTCAGGCCATTTTAAGCCTCCGCAAAAATATTCATTTGGATATTTTTTCAAGCCCTAAACATCACATAATTGTGTTTAGGCATGGTAGGCTTAGTTTCACTTTATCCCATATGCTTCCCATCGCATAATATGCGTCCCAACTATTTTTTATGCGTCCCATCACAGAATATGCGTCCCATCACGGCTTACATTAGTTGCATTTTAATTAATTCAATCGGCTCCCAATTTTTATCTTAGTTGTTAAACTCTTACTCTTTCAGTTACAGGGTGCGCCAAAAGTCCTGTTACACTCATTTCTTCGTCTCTAACTTTTTTCCAAGAAGAGCGATTGTTTACCAATTTTTTTTTATTTTGTAGCCCATTCTATTCTCTATAAAACCTAGTCACTGAAAATCCGAAAAATATTTTCCAACTAGGGAATTAAGAGCCTCCAAAATTGCAACCCTACTTGGCATTCTAAAAAGGACAGTTTATAAAAACATCCTATAACAACGATACGCAAATTTTTGGGACCCATTTATAGATGGGACGCTTATTATGCAATGGGACTCATATTCCTCTATGGGGCGCATAAAGTGCAACTAACCCATTTTTCTACCCTTCACTATTTGTGCGGGCCAAAAAAGCCAAAAATATACGAAGCAACGTGAGAGGGTGCTCTACAAGATAGGATGGGTTAAATTTCGATCTGAATACTGGCACCTCGGGATGTTCCCTTGTAAGATCGGGACCCCTAAAAATAAGTACAAATCTTTTGTTAAAAAAATGTACGGTTACGATCCTGGTTTTAGCCAAATTAAAACCATTTTATTAGTTTTTGTGCAATTCATATCCTAAAAACGTAATAATGACCTATATACATAACTATAGAATTTTCTTATTACTTATTAGTTTCTCTCCCAACCAATCCCACCAACAGTCTTCTACAGGCTCTGCTGATAGTGATTGTATAATATCAACTTGCCTCTGGACATATTTTGAATATTTTTTGGCGATATCGCCGCAATCTGCTCTCTGCACAATTTGCCGGCAATTGATGGAGGATGTACAATGGAGTGACCTGGAAATGTTGAGTTAGGTAATATGGGAACATATATTATATATAAATAATTTCTCATCTGGGCATTTTGCACTGTGATGGCGATGGGCAATATTCATTCAGATCCATCTCTTATCCCTTCATAACATGACTGTTGGATGGTCCTAAGTCTAAAGGCAATCTCATCCCAACAATTTCCAAAAATATGTTTAAGTGTGTGATACATTCATACTTGCATATCTTAATAAATTAAGCATGAATTTCCTATTTACCAATATATGTATATATTCGACCCTTAAATTTTCTTGTAAAAATGTCTATAAAATCTTCCCCTGCTTTTGCTTGTGAATATGACTTAAATTTTCGATTACCCAACAATTGCGCCCCATTCAAATGAAAAATAAAGAAATTAATTTAATATCGAAAAATAGAGCACAAATTTGTCTACAAAATGAGCCAAAACCCACCCAAATTGGTCCATTGCGAAAAGTTGAGGCTAAAATATTCTACAATTAGCCAAAACAATTTTGGCCGTAACTTTTTCATAATGGATCATTTTGAATGGGTTTTTTAATAATTTGTAGCTATTTGCATTTTCACGAAACTTTGAAAAATGTATGCCAAAAAAAGTTTTGTTTAAATTCTTTTTAAAATTAGATTTATATGGCCACATTGATACTTCTGCAAAGACCCACTACCAAAAAATGAATCTTGCCTGGTATCATGAAAATATTTTTTAATATAGTAAAAAGGATTTCAAAAATACAGATTATTAGGGAGCGACATTTTAGGGAATTTCACTAAGCCAAAATAGGGACCTATTAGGGAGCAAAAAAGGGCCCAAATAGGGAGAAAAGAGGAAGGAAAATAGCGAAAATAGGGAAAAATAGGCAAAAAATTTCTTTCAAAATATGGCCTAAAAATGTAAAAATTTCGTCTAAAAAGCATATAAAATCAATTTAACCATATCTTGAGATGCTTTCTAAATAAAAATTGAAGATTCATAAAAAAATAAAATTAAAATAAAAAAAAGTTTTTTCGAAAATTTTTCAAAAAAAATTGCAAAAAAATTTTGAAATTTTTTAGAAAAAATTGAAAATGTTCCTAAAATTTTGGAAAAAAACTAAAAAATTCCAAAAATTTTCGGAATAAACTAAAAATTTTTTCCAAAAAATCTAAAATTTTCGGTTTTTATTGCATTTTTGTGAAGAATTTCGTAAAAAATGGGCAAAATAGGGAAAAATAGGGAGAAAAGTCGCGAAATAGGGAAAAATTCAGCCAGGGTTAAGAAATAGGGAAAAAAAGTTCATCAGAATACACTTAAATATGTCTAAAAACGTGTTTTTGAGCATTTCCCTACGATTCCATGTCTTTTTAAAAAATAGGGATTTCCCTAAAATGTCGCTCCCTACAGATTATGGTTGATGCCTGGTCTGGAAACCCAGAAAAACATCTGTATTCGGAATTCCAGAACCATCCGATCTCTAATAAGTTAGCATCTGAGCCTCCTCTTGATCGGGATTCATTTTTTGAAATTAGGACTTTTTCTCAATTTATCATTCTTCGCAGAAAGACAAAGTCAGAACCGCCGGTACCAGACGACGATGGCTGAAAACGAAGTGACCTCCACCACCCCAACACTGTCTCCACCGGTGTCTCCACCTTCACCTCCACCTCACAATTGTCAGCAGAGAGGAGAGACGAAATTTGAGGAGGTGGTGGACACAGGTGAATTCGGTGCTGAGCCGTTAAAAAAAACCGCCACGAGGGGCGTTAAAAAAACCGCCACGAGCTATAATCTGGCCGAAAACTTTTTTGTTAGACTTGTTAGACAAAAAGTATAAAAGGCAAAGTTGTGCTGATTCGAATGGTATAAAAAATTTTCCGAAATTCGAACAAAAAATTTGACTTTTCCCGAAATACCGAAAAATACGGTTTTTAGGGGATATTTCGAACTTTTTGATCGAATTTCGAAAAATTAAAAATACCATTCGAATCAGTATAAAATTCTGCACATTTTTGCCTTTTATACTTTTTGTCTAAAAAGTTTAACAAAAAAAAGTTTTCGGCCAGCTATAGCTCGTGGCGGTTTTTAGCGGTAACGACCTAGCACCGGTGAATTCGAACAATTGGTCGTAAAACACCGACCAGTTTTACATTGCATTAGGCCTCTGGGTCCGAATTTTGTCGAATAAAAAAACTAAAGTGAGAAACACACACTACTTTGCTTTTGAACGAATCCAATCTTGATCAATTGAATTTTACAATAAATTGTGAAGAAAAAAAATAAATAAATAACAAATTTTATTAAAAGATAGTCAAAGTAGTATAGGAATTATGATGGAATAGGCCAAAATATTACAGGGCCTATGGAAGGCAAAATTCTGTATTGTTCTTTAAGCGATCATTTTTCAACCCATTGAGGCAACAAATAAAAAAAGAAGATCCTTCTCCTTCAGATCCGTCCAAGCGCATCGGCACTTTGACCTATCTCATCGACAACTTCCGCGAGTTCACCAAGCTTCTGCCTGGGGAGACCAACAAGCGCCACTGCGAGACCAAAGTGCGCATCTGCGGAATGACCTTTGGGCTGACCATCTACCCGGTGAAGTGCGTGTCCAAGAAGGACCCGAAGAAGGAGTGCATGTGCATGGGGGTCATTGTGAAGTGCGAGAACGCCACTGGATGCGATCCGAACGGTGGGACAGAAACCTCATATTTTTGGCCTGGGTTTCGATTTACCGAAATTTTTTAAAATTTTTGCGCGTTGAAGCGTTATTAGGTTTAGACCGGCGGATGTCTTCGATATCTGGACTTTGTTTAAAAAATGCCATTTTATCCAATCTAACTCTAAATTTGTTAGGCTAAAACTTTCTTCTCTAGTTTAGCCAGTGGTAATGATCCCAACATTTCATGGGTTGCCGTGTACTGGGCTGTATCCAGGATTTGGCGATCCGCCTTCTACCCTCCTATTCCTTTGCCCCTTTTCCTCTCGTGATAGGGCCCCAATAATGGGTGCATTTACATATTTCTTAAGAATTTGATCATTTTTCTTCCAAATTTTTGAGGGAATCCTGACCTCATTTTGAAAAAATGAGATATTGCTTAGTCGCCAAAGCGAAATTCAATTTGCATCCTTTTTAGTGCGAAGCGATCATACGTGTTATTTTGGCTTGCTACAGAACACCGGACGCGAAAGACTTAACCCCGCACTAGTCGGGGTTTCGTGAGTCTGTTGTTTTGTAGTTATTGTTCAAGAATTCTTTTCGTGGCAATGTTTACGCTCATCACAAAAATTTTTGCAAATTGATCTCGCTCTGGCGACCAAGTAATATGTAAATATCCATTGTAAGGAAGGCTAAATATAAATAATCAAATAAGGAGAAAATAAAAGATTAATGAAAAATCATGGATACTTAATTTAAAAAACTGAGCTCGGTTTCTGTTCATCATCCTCGAATCCCCGGCAAAAGTTAACTTACAAATAAAAGTTCAGTCAAATATGTAATTATTTCGCAATAACAGGTGATGGATGCTGGAGCTGTATGGCTTCTGTGAAGTTGCGAGTCAAAAATTTGCGCCCCGAGAAAGACGATGAGCTCTACGAGTTCACGCACAACTTCTTCACCAGCAAAGAGAAGTCATGCCTGGAGTGGGATGACAACGAACCATTGCGCTTCGATGTGAGTGTTGAATGTGAATGAACAGATTGGGCCCAGGAAAATCATTGTTTCACAGTATTTGGGCAAGGCGGAGAACGGTCTCTACAACGAGAAGGCCGACACGCTGGAGCTGATCGCCGAAATTTCGGTGGATGCGCCTGTCGGGGTCATGTGGGTTTTAATATTTTTATAAATATCCATATTTTGGTCGTTTTTCATTTGTTTTTATCAAAATATCTCGTGGAAAAATTTTCTCGAATAATACCATAAAAACACCTGGGAATATGTAAAATTGAAAACCAGGATAAATTATTTCCTGGGTGGACACCTATCAAACCTGGCGCGGATGGGATTGATCAAAGGGAGGTTCGAAGTTCTTTGAGAGAAATTAATTTTTATCTTTTATGTCTATTATTATTTTTTACTTTACAAAAGAATCAGATTAAAAGTAAAAACTGCGTAGGAGATTTTGAGATAAATGAAAAATTTACAAAAAAAAATCACCCAAATTTAGCCCCAACTTGAAAAATACCAAAAAAATATATTCCTCGTCCATATTTTGTTATTCCATTCATCATTTCACAGGGTTTTCCCAAAGCCGGATGTCATCAAAGTGAACAAAGAATCGGTGTCCATCAACAAAAACGTAAATTCGTAAAATTTTATGAAAATAATCAAATTATTATAAACCATTTCAAGCAATTGGCCCTGTACTCCCAATGCTTCCACTCCATGTTCTACGATGAAAAATGGCAGAGTGGCGAGTACTCGGTGGAGATCCAGGCACCTGCCACTGTGGAGCACTTTCAGCGGATGTTGGACACAATGCACCCGATGAACAAACCATTGGACGGTAGCATTTTCGATTTAAGTCCGACTATGAGAAAAAAACCTAAAGACCAGAAAATACATGAACTTATCTTTTAGGACAAAGTTCGGAAAGGCGGGAAAGAACTTTTAGTTTTAAAGTAGACTATCGATATATTTAAAGGACATTTTAATAGGG
>LDKF01001512.1:2851-40860 GCA_001026735.1 Rotylenchulus reniformis
TTCAGTCCGACCCTTGGGGATTTTCGTTTTCGAAATGGGGAGGGGGGAAGGCCACAAAGGAGGGATCTGGACTTTTAGTCCGACCTTTGGGGATTTTCGAAAGGGGGTTGGGGGGAAGGACACAAAGGAGGGATCCGGACTTTTAGTCCGACCCTTGGGGATTTTCGAAATGGGGATGGAGTGAAGGACACAAAGGAGGGATCTGGACTTTCAGTCCGACCCTTGGGGATTTTCGAAATGGGGAGGGGGCAGGACATAAAGGAGGGATCTGGACTTTCAGTCCGACCCTTGGGGATTTTCGTTTTCGAAATGGGGAGGGGGAAGGACACAAAGGAGGGATCCGGACTTTTAGTCCGACCCTTGGGGATTTTCGAAAGGGGGTTGGGGGAAGGACACAAAGAAGGAATCTGGACTTCAGTCCGACCCTTGGGGATTTTCGTTTTCGAAATGGGGAGGGGGGAAGGACACAAAGGAGGGATCTGGACTTTCAGTCCGACCCTTGGGGATTTTCGTTTTCGAAATGGGGAGGGGGGAAGGACACAAAGGAGGGATCTGGACTTTTAGTCCGACCCTTGGGGATTTTCGAAAGGGGGTTGGGGGGAAGGACACAAAGGAGGGATCCGGACTTTTAGTCCGACCCTTGAGGATTTTCGAAATGGGGATGGAGTGAAGGACACAAAGGAGGGATCTGGACTTTTAGTCCGACCCTTGGGGATTTTCGAAATGGGGAGGGGGGCAGGACATAAAGGAGGGATCTGGACTTTCAGTCCGACCCTTGGGGATTTTCGAAAGGGGGTTGGGGGAAGGACACAAAGAAGGAATCTGGACTTTTAGTCCGACCCTTGAGGATTTTCGAAATTGGGATGGAGTGAAGGACACAAAGGAGGGATCTGGACTTTTAGTCCGACCCTTGGGGATTTTCGAAATGGGGATGGGGTGAAGGACACAAAGGAGGGATCTGGACTTTCAGTCCGACCCTTGGGGATTTTCGTTTTCGAAATGGGGAGGGGAGAAGGACACAAAGGAGGGATCTGGACTTTCAGTCCGACCCTTGGGGATTTTCGTTTTCGAAATGGGGAGGGGGGAAGGACACAAAGGAGGGATCTGGACTTTTAGTCCGACCCTTGGGGATTTTCGAAAGGGGGATGGGGTGAAGGACACAAAGGAGGGATCTGGACTTTCAGTCCGACCCTTGGGGATTTTCGAAAGGGGGTTGGGGGCAGGAAGTAGTATAAGTACGCACATTTTTTATTGATTACCCACTCCCTCTCCGCCTTTTTACAACAAATGGGTAGTTTTTACAACAAATGGGTAGTGAGATTAAGTATATTGTGAGGGGTTGGGGGAGAACAATCAGATAAAATGTACTCGCCGCCATATTCCTTCCACGATCGCGGGAGTGGGGAGTGGATCGGTGATGACGTCATCAACGTTTGTTGAGAACGGGGGTTCAAAGTCCATTGATGACGTCATCACTTAAAGGGAAGGCATTAGTAGGCCCCGCCCCTTTCTTTACTATATGATTAATGTACAATCAACAGGATCTGATGGCTATTTAAATAGCATTTTTTGCCTACTGCGATCAACACAACTAAAAAAACCATAATGTCCATTCATCTGATTCTCGGCCCAATGTTCGCTGGGAAAACCACCGAGCTTTTCCGATTGGCTGATCGCAACGAACGCGCCGGCCTCAACGTCGTCTATGTGAAGCATCAGTTGGACCAAAAGCGTCATGCAACAAGAATAAGGACTCATGACGGAACAATTAGCTCCAACAACGCACTTTTGGCAAACGAGCTGATGGACATTTATGATCATCTGAAAGAACGCTGGGTTGACGTTGTGTGTATTGACGAAGGTCAGTTTTTTAATGATCTTGCTCCGGTCGCACAGTTACTCGCCAATAAACATGGCAAAAATGTTGCTGTTGCCGCGTTGAACGCCACCTACAAACGCCATATGTTCCCCAGCGTTGCTAAGCTGCTTCCTTATGCGGAAAGACTGGAATGGTTGACAGCCATTTGTTTTGATTGCAAGAAAAATGCGGCCCAATTCACTAACCGACTATTAACGAACGCCACTGAATGCGACGATGAAAATGGTGTAGAGCGAGAGGTAAGTCCTTGCTTACAATTCTAGAATAATTTAGATTTTAAGATGCCCGAGCAGATTTCTAATCCGGAGCTGATTGGGGGTGCTGAGAGTTATGAGTCACTGTGCCGTAAATGCTTGTACAAGAAGTTGTGGGAAACTGATCCGATAAACAGTTGCCGATAGTTTGAAGATCAATCATATAAATTGTAGTTGGAAAATTCATTTGTGGTCATGCGATAAAATAATGCATCATTCTCTTAGACGCATAAAAGATAAATATCATATATTGTGTTTTCTCAATGACTTTTCAATTTGGAACCATTGCCAAATAGTTGTTTATCTAACTGGGGAAATACCTGTTTATAGTTGTTTGTATCCCCGAGGTGGAAATCAGGATTTATGGCAATTGATCCATAAGAAACTTGGTCAGAATATTGGGCCAGAAGCATACGTTAAATTCAAAATTTATTGAGTATATAAACAAGTTAAAAAAAGTGATCAATCGATAGACAGATTTTATTTTTGCAAAAATCATCAACACATCATTGCACGAAGCTGGCTTGGAAGTTCATCTACCACGAAATGTTGTTCAATGGCCTTCTTACAGAGTTCCTTCAACGTAATCGCTTTATTATACCATTTGTAATACTGAAAAATGTTTTATAAAAAAATGAAAAATTGTTTCATACATCTTCTACAATTGAAATAGCCCCGTACTCCCTGCAGACATGTAATACATGCAGGGTACATTTCCCTGCAATCACTTCACTGGCATAGAAGAAGGCACTGTACCATTCTAATGCATCAATAAGAGACAAATCTGCATTCTCTTCTCCAATTTCAGTTAGTTCACTGTTTTGTTGTTCCATTATAGCTGTTGGGAAAATAAAATAATGATTGTGGGGGTGGTGGTGGGGGTGGGATCGCATTTTGAAATGGTAGGGATGATGAAAGATCTCCCAGCATCACACCTGCTTCAGACTGGCTTATATGTCCCCGACGACGTAAAAATCGTACAATCCAATAACCACATATTGCAAACACTGGGAAGAACACAAGATAGTAAAGTATCATAAGTAATACATATTGCGCACCGGTTACGCGTCGTTGATTCTCTTCATAGTCATCAGAAGTCAGTATTTGTATTGTCGGTTTTATGGTGGTGTTTTCAAAGGATTCCATTTTAGTCAGTTAATTATTCTCTCTCTCTCACTTTCTATTTATAATCATATTATCCCACAATTGAATCTGAAACGATATGGCGATTGTAGTCGATCATTATCATCTGGTCAAATTCACCTAGAACAATCATTTCAACCCCATCATCAGGAATTTCGGTGTTAAACGTAATACGAATACTCGTGGTGCCACTTCTCAACAACTCAAACCCACATGAATCATCTAGCGTTGAAGTCAGTGGGATCACAAAGAAGGTCCAACCGGATTTGAACTGATTCAAGGAGATGTCTATGGATCGATCTGAATTCGCCATACCCATTGCCTCATAAAGATCGACATATGGTCTGACATAGTAATCCTTAGTGAACTGTAATTTGTATGGGACCAAAGGATAAATCATTCCGCCGGCATGCACAGCAATATCCCTAATATCGAATGGTTGAAAATTGAATGGCGAAAGAGAATATGTCCCGTTAAATGCTTTGTTAGCCACAAATCCGATCGTGACTCGCCGCGGAATGGTTGCACTAAATGCATTGTAATCTACCTCATATCGCCCAGCACTGATATAATGGGATTTTATTTCAGTTTTTCTCACAGAGTAGGTTGCTGGTTGTTTTTCCAGGGTTTGGTAGATGCTCATGTTTAACGACGGTTGTACTTCAACCATTTTTGCATACAATTTCACATCATGAACGTATAGGCGATATTTGTTCGTATCTGCTGGGTTAAGCACATGAACAGCAAACGAATCTTTGGCCCGATAGATTGTAAACAGCAGATCTAGATTGTTGAGCAAAAAAAGCTCCTGATTGCCAAGATCAAAATCGAGGCGAGAAAGGAACTGCGCCTTTTTTCCGCTCTGAAAAATTCTGCATCGTTTTCGAAATCCTTCATCTGCTGCGTCGTTTTTTTCTTTGTCCGTCCGGTAACCAATAGAACCCAGAAAATGATTTTTTACATTCTTAGGAAATGATAGCTCGTTGGTTATATACGCCTTATAAGGGTACAATGTACCACTGTCATAAACCTCGCTATTGCCAACAGACACCTTTAGCTGCTGGACAAAGGTCTGTCCAATGCCCTGGATCACACTAACATGGTTGTCGGTATTCTCAATTGGTATCCACCGTCCATTGACATCAGGTTTTTCAATGGAGAGCTCGAGGTAAAGGTAAATTCGGGAAAGATCGGTCCACAGATTATCGCTGAACATCCGAAAGAGAAATGGCGATTCTTGGGTGATTGTGCTCAACGGAAGTACTTCACGGAAGAACGAACGTACCACAGACACATTGGTTGGAGGTACTGAAAAAATATTCAATCCACTGTTCACAGCCAAAGGGCTACTTTGGCTTATCTTCTGTGGACAACTCATAATTGTTAGTAGTAGTAGCAATACTAATATGCTCCAAGTCTATCCACTCTTAATCGTTTTATGTTATTTTTGGTTTTAGGCTTTTTTGTACTTTTTCTGCGCTTAGCTACGGTCGCAGGCAGAAAGTTTGGGGGGCCTACACTGGATTGAAATCTATTTATACTTTTTGAGCTGCTCTTGCTTATTTTACCAATTCCTTTGGATGGAATGCTACTTTTATATCGCTTAAAGTCGAACCCTTGTCCCTTCTGTGTATTTAAATTATTGGCTGCCTTTTCAAGAAGATTTTTTAAACCCGTCTTTCCTTCTGTTACTAGTGATTCCTTAAGATTTTTTCCTTCCAACACATTACTCAGCACACGGTTACCACTCTCTAGACCCTGTCGTCCAATTGCTCCGCCGATTTCCTTCCCAATCGGAACTAGATATCGTAGAAAGCTACGAAGTACCGAGCCGAGCCCGGCACCCCTTTGATAGGGCACTCCACGGAAAATGTTATATCCTCCATATTGAACAACCACTTCTGGTGAAGTGGAGGCAAAAGCCGACCATTCCACTTTTAGCGGATCAAAATCGATATGCATTGTAGGTTTATTGGTTAACACACCCTGACTAATCAATTATTTATAGATTATCAAAAATCTTAGCCCGAATAAAATGATTTACCACACTATCGGGAGAGGATTTTCCAAACCGTAGGAAATCGATGATCTGCTCGAACGATTTACCGGAGCAGCGCCAATAAAGAAAGAAGATCGCATGGCGTCCACAAGATCTGGCATACGATGATTGAAGTTCTCTTGCATTGTAGCGAATTTGGGGAAAGCGCGAGAGATAGTTTGAAATGTGGGGACTTAACGGTGGCCAATCCCCCAAAGAATCATAATATTCCACATGGAGTGGAGATGGACAAAAGATTGCCACCCAATGTGATCCACCAAGTTCGGATGGATCCACATTGACGACTATACAATGCGGATATTTGCGTATCCCTTGTGGTATTTGATCGCTTGGAAAACATCCCTGATAGATGGGAGTAGTGACATGGTTTCTGGAGAGTATTTTATTGATCTCTACTGTGTTCATTGTTTAAAAATAGGCAGCTTTACGAAAATGCAAAGTCAATGTACATGTACCATATTGGAAAGGCATCAGAGTTCCACCAATGGTACGAATTTCAATGAAAATCTCTGAAATCTCTTTTACCAACAATTTATGGTATTGAATGGACATAAATTGTTCCTCAATCATCTCATCAGGATGCCCACGGATGGTCACGATTCGCAGAATTGGAGCAGTCACATCGCCAATCATCATCGGTTCAACCAGGCCTGGTGAATACACATGAAAGGATGAAACACCTCCAGCCATATCAGGCATAAATCGGGCCACGTTTTCCGCCTCATTGAACAATGTCTTATCAAAACCCAAAATGTAGGCTAGCTGGGTTGATAGCTCAACCTCACGAATATATCGGGAATCAAGCTTGAGTGAAAAACGGTTACTGTTGGTATCAAAATTGAAGCGAACCGCAAATCGGGCTTTTCGATAGGCATGGACCCATGCCTCAAGACCCAAACCCATAGTATTATCTAGAATTGCACGTTCCTCATCAGGAAGTTTGGCAATCTCTTCATTCAACCTTTCTCTGTACAATTCTTGAAACTGTTCTTTTTCATAGGCACTAAGCTTTTTAAAATACTCATTCAGACGTTGCTGATAGACATCTTCATCAATGTTGACATCCTCTCTTTCCGGGACACCGGCTAGCTGGGCTTCCTTCTCTTCTTCGTGTATTAAACCTTCTGCTAGGCCCTGAAGATCCACAAGCGTGTTGATCTCTGTGATCAATGAACGGAGAAATTCTTCTTCCGTAATTGTTTCTCCATTATCACGTTTCTGCTGAATGTATTCCTCAACAGCGATTTTGCGAGCAGTATTGTGAGCATGCATTAAGCTATTTTGGGTTGTTCTCACTTTTTGCGCTAACAATTCACTTCCATCTCCAAGTTGTTTATAGAGATGTTTGCCGAGTTCAACGGGGTTCGTGATATTTGAAGGGGGTATTGTTACACGTACCTCTTGCCCCGTTCGCCATATAACTCGCATATATTGCTGTTCCATCGTTCCTAGGGACGGCCATGAATGGGGATAAACCATCACTGCAAGCCCCACATACCAATCTGAATTGAATTGCAGCTTTCGTGCTAGTCTTACCCGAAACGAATTCGTTTTATTCCCCTCTACATTTGTATTGGATGGTAGGACGACGTAAAAGGAATTTGAAGTCATTTTCAAAACAAAGGGTTCGATTGCTAACGATGTGTCTATGTATATTTTATTTCCACGTAAGTGTAGAAGCAGGAATCCAACTGTTATGTTGTTTACCAAAACCCTTCCATTTTACAAAAAGATATTCAATACCGCCTTTTTTTCGTTTCTTTATTATATGATCAATATCGTACAATTTGCCACTCCCATTCGCGCCTCCTTTTTCTTCTCGCCCTGGTTGCAGCACTCTGCAAAGATCATATGCGTAAAACCAACCCTTTATCAATTCACCAGCACTGTCACGAATTCGATATGTTATAGGAGTTGTTGGTAATTTTCTCACCTTATCAACCGTGAATATTTCACTAGTGAAATTTGGCAAATAACCCTTTTGAAAGGTATGTTTGTGTTTTTCAATCCTAACCTGGTCACCCACGCTGAAACGAGCAGCTATCCGCTTGGGATTTCCAACAACGGCCGATTCATTTAGCTTTGCTCTTAAATTTTCTGCATTTTTAAAGGTCACATCTATGGGTCTCATTCCGATGCTAGAGTTGAAAGATTTGTTGATGGCATTCACAATGTCCTGAATACGGTCGACCCATCTCTGTGTTTGGCGTTCAGTGAAATAACGATATAACCGCTCCTTTATTGACCTATTTGCACGTTCTGCCATTCCGGCATGGAATTTTGGGGATGTGTACATACAAAAATGCTTTATTTGCTTTGAGTGGAAAAAATCTTGAACGCCTTTGGCCGTAAATTCTGTTCCCTGATCCGTCACGAGTTTCCATGGAATGTAAACAGAACGTGTGAACAGGCGTTCAAAGGCTCCGATCATTTCGCCTGCAGATTTGTTTTTCACAGGCTCGACAAACAGTTGTCTACTCAATGTGTCAATGCAGACTAACAAATATTTGTATCCGTTGTTGTCCCTGCCAAGTCTATCAAATGAGGCGAGATCTGCCTGCCATTCAGTGTGAAGTCCCGAGGCAAGGGTTGGCATATGGCGATATCGCCGAGCTGCTCGTCTATGGAGTGTGTATACACGTTCCCCGGCCAAATATTCTTCCACATCGTGTCTTGTCACCTCTTTCTGATGTTTTTTTGCTTCCGATAACAACGGGCCGACACTGGTAAAAGCGACCGGTGAATGGATATCCTTGTACAGACGTTCCAATAGTCGCCTTATGGATGCCCTCATTGTGCGCTACCGCCACAATGATGGTTTGAAAGAAAAGCTGTTGCTGTTGCTCACTGCTCGAGTTTTTGTTACGTTCTTGTTCACCTTCTTAAAAGATGAAAACGAAGCTCCTTTTCCTTGTTGTTGTTTTTTATATTGTTCCGGGAAAAAATACTTTAACAACAGGGGATGCTGATTGGCACGGGCTATAAATTCGGAATAACCAACAGGTGCGGTCTTAAAGCGCGTTCTCTCTGTTCCACTCAACAAATAATCCACAATGTTTTGAAGGTTGCTGGTAACCAACGGGTGACCGGTTCCACCGCGCAAAATTTGTCCCTTTTCATTGACACCCAATTCCTCAGCATTTTGATAAATGTATTGCAAAACACCCTCACGGGTCAGCGTCATGTTTTTTTCTATTCCACGTCCACCGGCAGGCGGATCTTTCGATCTTGTATGTGGTGGCGATGCATCATCGACTTTCGTTGAAGTACTGGGCTGTGCTTCCTGACTTGCTTGTTTCTCTTGTTGTTGTTGTGGCGGATCTTTAGCGCCATTCGACGATGGCATCGGTTTCTTTTTTGCGATACGTTTGTTTTTTATGTTCAACGGGTTCTTCCCAATTCTTTTTGAACTTTTTTTCTTGACACTATTGCTCGTAGCACTTATTGGTGGACTGGGCTCTGTCGTAGTGGTGGATACAGCATTTGCAATCTCCTCTAAATTTTGCAAGCGAACGTTAACAGGTTGTTCTTCGCGCTCTCTGGTTAACTTGTTGAATCGTTTGAATTCTTGGTCATATTTTATCGCCCTCTCATCGGCATCAATGGTTTGGTCGCCAACAATTTTGTTCATTCGTGATTTAATCATTTGCACAGGACTCCCATCATTCACAGCTGATTGCGCTGTCAGTGCAATAAAAAGATCTTCCGGGATCAAAAGTAGACGAGACATTTTCTTCTTATAAAAATTATTATCTATTAATTCACCATTATTATTATTTATTTATTTTCTTTGAAATATGGCGTCACTAAGCATAGGCACTAGAATGCTTGCCAAAACACCTGCTACTGCAGGAATCCCACGTCCACGCTGTGGTTTAGTCAACAAATGTCTAGCAGAACGAACGGTTCGGGTTCTAGATAGTTTGCGAAGCAGATTGGCCTGTCTCTGTAACCTGTCCAATTGACGTTTAGACAACGGAACGCGTCCTTTCAAAATATTAAAACAAATTTCTACAAAACACAGTAGCTGTCGGTCGGTGGCACCACTTATCAATTGATGCACAGTCCTACGGTTTCGACCATGTTTTTGCACACTTTTCAAAAAATTACAATTTTGTTTAATCAATTTACTGGGAATAGGCAATATTGCTTTCTTTCTCCCCATCCTTACTTAGGACATATAAACAGTTGTCGGCTGCCCGTCATCGCTGTATATATGTGTTCTCAGGCGTATCAATTCCGGTGTCTTTGGATGCATGTCTACTAGCAAATAACCAAACTGTTTTGAAGTTGCATCCTTATATGCCTGCATGAAGTCAGCGGTTTTTGTAGGAAACAATTGTGTTGCCAGCGTTTTTATTTGTAGGGCTCCTGCAGGATTTCGCATCAAAACAAGATAATGTGAATTATTGCGTGCGACCTTCAGTTCTTTCGTGAACAAATGCTGAGTGACTAACAGCACACTCATTCCCCAATTGTGTGAACCCCGGGTAAAAACGGTGTCTAAAAATTGCTGGCGCATTCCGACCATCAAATCATCTAATACAACCAGCAAACGACCACCCGTCGATCTAGCCCGTTCCTTTAGTTCTTGTTCGCTAGGCGTCCCACTAAGCACAACAGCTCGTATTCCACCACTAACAGTTCCGGTGGTCTGCAGTTTTATTATGTTTGGATTCAATTCCCCATAACAATAAAGCACCTCTTGAATTGGGACCGTTATCAGGGTACCCAGGTGGTTTAAAAGCTTCATTACCCACTCAGATTTGCCGCTCCCCGTACTACCGGACACCGTCATTGTAAACGGATGTTGGAATTGGGCGGCATTTAATGGAATAGTAGGAAATGGACTAGCCATTATACATCTTAACATATTTCCCACCCGATTGCTATATATAATCATTTTAGATCGATCAATATATTTAAAAATGGATTTTGTCCTTGGCACCGAGTGGCTCTACCGCGACATTAGCAACCAAATTCCTGTTAAAAAGGAACCAATGGGAAATACTGCCGACCACAATGACAGCGATAAAGAGAATGTGCCCCCGAAAAAAGTAAGTTTCCATATTCTAAGAAACACCGACAACAACAACAACAACAAACAAATCATTTTTTTATCATTAAGGAAGAGCAAGGAATGGACATTAGCAACACAGATTGGTTGCAAATCATTGATGATGAGGAGGAGAAGCAGCGACAGGAAGCCACCAAGATTGACAACAACGACCAACTGATGGAAGAAAAGGCAGAAGATGAAGAGTCGTCAGAGGCTGAAAAAGGTTTCTTTTTTCTTTTGAGTCGACTGATAAGTTTTTAATCCAGGTAGTTCCGCGGCGGCGGCGGCGGCAGAACCGACAAATGTTTGCATGTGTGCACGAAGCGGAGCGCATCAGCAGCAGCAACAGAAAAGGAGTGTACCGTTGATCGACTATTTGTGCGAGCATTTCAAGTGTACCATCAAGGAGCTGCCGGTTGTGTTTCAAAACTTGGACAAGAGACGCGCCTTGGTCAACCATTTGCGCAGCGCGGAGGTCCATCTGCGTACCACCCATCTGCGTCCCTATTCGCGCAACTTCACGGTCCACTGCTGTGACATTTCGTCACAGAATGCCCACATGCTGCCAGCCTATCGTGGCTATCTGGACATTACGGTTAGTTTTTAACAAGGGGAGGTCAAACATAAAATCGCTCTTTTAGGTCCGTGCACACTTCTTCGCCAAGCATGGAATCAGGCTGCGTCATCCCTACTTCCCGTGTGTCATTGAATACGGAGGAGGAACCCATCGTTCATTCTTTCCGCTTGAAGTTCTGAGTGTGCTCAAACAGTAGAGGGAGGGAGATGATGACGACGATGATGATGATGATGATGGATTCACATTATTGGTATTTTTATTTTATTTCAGTTTGTCGTTTTTTTCAGATAAAAATGAGAATTCAAAATTGCACTGTGGCCTTTAAACTGTTGTCTCCACCCTTGCCCCCATCCTTTACATCCCAACAATTTTTGACCATGGCACACAACGGGTGGAACACCGAGTACGCGCCGCACCGCTTCCACGCCATCATCATGCGGTGGCGCCGACCTTGTTGCGACGATGACGATGAAAATGGTGAGGATGGGGGCGGCGGCGGCGGCGGCGGCGGCGGCAATCATCTCCATCAACGGAGGCGGCGGCGACGACGACGACGCACCGTGGCCGCACTCATCTTTCAATCCGGACGTGTGGTGCTCACCGGTGTGCGCCATCCCGCTGAGGCGGAACAGGAGGCCCAGCGCGTGCGCCGTCGCCTAGAACAATCTTTGCGCTGCGGCACGACAACAACAACAACATCGCCCATACTCGGAGTCCACGCACTCCGAGTGGTCAACCTGGTCGGTGCCCACACAATGCCCCATCGGCTGGCGGTTGAACGGTTCGCGATGGACTGGCGGGGGCGGCAGCCTCCGCGAGGACGATTTCACCGAATACGCTACGATCCAACCATTTTTCCCGCCCTTCGATGCAAATTGACCATCATGTCACCTCCCCAATTGGGGTTGGTAGATGTTTCTTGTCTCATTTATATTTCCGGAAAGATCATTGTCACCGGGGCCCGGACCATTGAACATTTGGAGACAGCTTTTGACCATTTGAAATTTGTTTTTTCACATTATTCTAGAAGCCAATAAACATTTGTTGATCAATAACAATTAGGAAAAAATGTTTGTTTCTGTGAGCACCATCATTCATCATTCCTACCCCTTCTTGTTCTTCTTGGCTTTGCTTGCGCCTGCGTTCATTTGTTGTTCCTCCTCCTCCACTTCCTGCTCATTGTCCGGCTCAGTAGCTTCATCATTGTCCAGTTGAGGACGACGACGACCACGTCCCTGAGACTGCTCCGAGGACTGCTCAGAACTGGTGTTGGTGGTGGTGGTACCAGGTGTTGCGAGCATTGGCCAAACATTGGCAACGGCCCAATCAAAGTCGCCATAACTGTTGTTCTTAGCCTCCTGGTTGTTGTGCATGATATTTTTAATGAGGGGGAGTGTGGGTCTGGTTCACATATAGCTACCAACCTTTACATTCACCTTCACCACAACACGTTGATCCAACTTTGCCTCCAGAGTTGCGTCAATGTCCTTGGCCTCCATCGCGGTCAGCTCTCGGGCGCTGATCCCAATCAGCTTTTCTGCCCACCAATTGAACACTGTGGCCGACTGGACGGTTTCCGCGTCGCGCAAATCCTCCAACTCCACACGGAGGAACATGTTGACCAGTGGTATCGCGGAATGCGATTTTTCGGTCATCTTAATCTTCTATTTTTAAAAATGTCTTCTTCTTCATAAAAATTATGACTTATCATTCTTCGCTTCTTCGCCCTTTTCTCATTCTTTGGTCCCATCTGATCATTTACATATTTTTCTTCTTTGACATTTGAGTCATAACGACTTCTTCCGTTTCATCTTCCTTTTTGGTAAATGTCGCCTACACTGTTCTCTGATCAACCAACCCTTTAAATACCCCTTCTGAGTAGCTATTCTCATCTGTTCTGATTCCGTCGATTTGTGATCATAAATTTACTGGTGAATAAAGGTCTTTTGTTGAGGAAAACTTTGGTGAAACCTTGGGCTTTGATTTGAAGTGGAATTGGCAAAGCAAGTAAAGGGTTTAAACAGGAGAATCGGTGGTTCCCTCCCTTTGGCCAAAAATTGTACTTGGAGTTTTCGGTTTTCCCAACAAAAGTGGTGCCGCTAGCAGTTTTCGGACGGACCTGACTGTATTGTGTGATTTCGAAGGCGAATTTGTGTTTTTGCAAATATGTCTGGTGCAATCAGGAGTTCTATGGGGCCTTCGCTGAAGAGGCTGAAGACTATGGTGGAACTGGCGCAACCGATTTTGGAGCAACCAGCGATTTCGGAGGCAAATGTCAGAGCACTCAAATTGAATGGCATCAAAATCAAGAATGCGATCCAATGGCTGGAGGAGCGGAATCAGTACTGGTTGGATTTGATTAATGGACTTCCGGTGGCAGAAAGGAAGGCAGAAGAGACTGTTTATGCCGATTTCAAATATGAGAGAAAACATTTTTTCGAATGGATAGAGAAGGGGAAGGATATCTTGGAGGATATGGAGGCGACTGAGGGTGTTGGACCTCTCAGGACTACAGCTCATGTTGCTGCGCCTGCGCAGAGTTCGCAACGGGATCCGGTGGAGGTGCAATTGGAGCGAGTCTCATTGCCAATTTTTCGTGGGGATCCGCATGAATGGCCGCAGTTTTGGCAAATGTTTGAGTCCTTGGTGGACAAGGGTCGATTTGCGCCGGTACTAAAGTTGCATTATCTCTTGGGAAGTTTGCGAGGAGAAGCTAAGGAAGCTGTACAAGATATTCCGATTACAGGGGAGAATTATGTGATCGTGGCTGATATTCTCAAGCAGAGATTCGGCAATGAAAAAGTCTTGGTGGAGGCATTACAGGCTGAATTGTTTCGGTTACCGGTGGCAACTGATTCTCCACTCTCATTGAAAAAGTTGTGTGATAATTTGGAGAGAATATTTCGGCAGTTGAAGGCGTTGAAGACCAATATTGAAAATGAGACCCTCTTGGGACTGATCAAGTCAAAGTTACCGCGTGGTATTTTGATGGAACTGGCCAAGAAAGAGGCGACGGCGGGTGAATCCTGGGATACAACGAAGTTTCGTAGTGCATTAACTGAGTATATCCGTATCCAGGAGTCAGTCTTCCAGAGCACTAAGCACTTTCATCCGAGTGTTAAAGATAAGCCGGCGGGAGAGTCGGAGAAACGTGATTACAGACCCACAAGACAGGAGAGAACTCAGACGCGCAACTTCCAGGTTGCAGGTGTCAAAGGGCGCAATTTTGGTTCTAAAGGAAACCGTGCTATTACCTGTTTGTTTTGTGATGGACACCACATGGCGCAAAATTGTGAGCGTGTTTGCCGGCGGGAGGATCGCGTGAGGCGATTATCGGAGCAAAAGAGGTGCTTTCGGTGCTTAAGGACGGGACATTTTTCGAATGAGTGCCAATCGAGGAGGAATTGCCAGAAATGCAATGGTCCACATCATGTTGTCCTTTGTCGACGTCAGGAGGAAGAAGATAGGAGCAAGTCCGGAGGGAGGTTCGAAGCAACGCCGCGTCAGAGTTTTGGCACATCCTCCAATGCCACACCATTGGGTAATCCAACGCACCAGGGGAGAACTGGAGCGCAAAGGTCGAGCTACCAGAGAGCGAATGCTAATTATGCATGGGTAAAGGAAAGAGAAGCGAGCCCAGTAAAAGTTGAGGAGCAAATGCCGGAGAAAACTGGGAATAATCTGAGTATCCAGAAGGCAATGGGAAATCGGCCAGGGGACACAATATTGATGGCGCAATGGGTTCCGGTTTATTCGCCGCAAGATGGATCAAAAGTTCAGGATGCTCTGGTGTTCTTTGATACTGGAAGTCAGACATCATACATCTCGGAGAAGTTGGTCAAGAGATTGAACCCACCTAAAGTTGGCGAAGGAGTTCTTGAAGTGAATGCATTTAAGTCATCTGAGCCTATTCGTTTCCGGTCGGGAAAATATATCCTTGGATTCAAAAGAAAGGATGGACAGAGCGAGCAAATGGTGCTTTACAGTTCTGCGAGCTTCACCAGAGGATTTCGTGCGGCATGCGTGGGAGAAGTAACAGAAAATCCATCGCTAGAGCAAGTTTGCCGGAATTTGGATTTGATTGACCGAGAACCGGACATTTTGATCGGAGTTGCTGAATTTTGGAGGTTTTTTGTGCGGAAAAGGGAGTTGGCCGAGGAGTTCTTCCTCATCGAGACAACAGTTGGTCCTATAGTCTGCGGGAGAGCTCAGTTGGTGAAAGCAGGCAAAAGATGGCGATTACAGACGGCAGTTTCAATCCATCAATCGAACGAAGAACAGATGCCAAGTGAGGAGACGATTTCTACTTGGTGGGATCTGCAAACTCTGGGGATAAAGGACGATCCAGGAGAAAATGAAGATGAGACATCCGCCGCGTTTTTTGAGAAGAATATTCGGCAAGTCGATGGTCGCTATCGGACAAGGTGGCTTTGGAAGGAAGATAACCCAAAATTGCCGGATAATTATGGGCTAGCGTACCGATGCTTGGAATCGATCTTGGGGAGGTTGCAAGGAATGACGGATTCGGAGTTGCTGGAGAAATATGATGCGAAAATTCGAGATCAGCTTGATAAGGATATTATTGAGGTTGCCGAGAGATGCGAAGGCACATTGGAGCATTATCTTCCGCACCATCCAGTTGTCACACACAAGCTGAGACTGGTGTATAATGCGTCGGCGAAAGTGAGAGGCGGAAGGAGTTTGAACGAATGTTTATTCAGAGGACCTGTTTTGTTGCCGGAATTAGTCGGGATGCTTCTGAGATGCCGTTTGCCGAAATATGTGCTATTGGGTGATATCGAAGCTGCTTTTTTGCAGATTGAGTTGGAAGAGCCTGACCGAGAAGTGGCAAAGTTCCTGTGGGTGAAGGATATAAATGTGCCGCCGACCAGAAAGAATTTGGTCATCTATCGTTTCAAGCGGGTGGCCTTCGGAGTTATTTGTTCTCCCTATTTGTTGTCCGCGACCATTCAGCACCATTTGAAGAAATATCCGGATTGCGATTTGGCCAAGGAATTGTGGGACAACACATATATGGACAATCTGATGATGAGTGCGGATTCGGAGGACGAAATTTGGGCCAAATACCAGGAATCGAAGTCGTTATTCCGTGACGCAAAGATGAATGTGAGAGAGTATATCACGAATGCGTCTGAAAGTTTGAGCAAAATTACAGAGGAGGATCGATTGGACACCACAAAGCCGAAAGTTCTCGGGATAAAATGGGATCTAGCGAAGGATCAGTTGGAATTCAAGTTTCCGCATGCCAAAGAAGGAGATTTGATAACGCGGCAAAGCGTTCTGAGTGTATTGAGTTCACTGTTTGACCCGATGGGGCTGTTGAGTCCATGCGTGGTGCAACCGAAGCTGTATTTTCAAGGACTTTGGGATTTGGCGCAAACATGGGAAGAGACTATCCCTGAGGAGCAAGCCGAGCGATGGAGGACAATTTTGGAGACATGGCGCGATAAAGTTGTGTATGTTCCGCGGAAGGCGAAAATTGAAGGAGATGCGTTATACCAGCTGCATGTGTTTGTGGACGCTTCAAAGGATGTGTATGCCGCGGCAGTCTATTTGAAATCTGAAAGGAATGGAGAGGTGGACATCCATCTGATTTATTCTAAGAATCGATTGAGATCGAAGTCTGGAAAGATAACAATCCCGCGAATGGAGCTAATGGCAATTCTTGTTGGAGTCAGAGCATTGAAGTTTGTGGAGAAAGAGCTGAAACTTATGATCACAGAAAGGCACATATGGAGTGATTCTAAGGCAGCGTTATCTTGGATTAATTTGGAGTCCGCCGAGACCAGAGCACGGTTCGTTGCTAATCGTTTGAGCGAAATACGGATGCACAAGAATGTGAAATTTCATCATGTCCCGACTGATGAGAATCCGGCGGATTTGGCTACAAGAGGAATGACACCCGAGGAGTTGCAGAAATCCTGGCTTTGGTGGCACGGTCCGTTATGGTTGAATGGGACGAATGAGGAATGGCCTGCAGCTCTGGAATTTATGATCAAGGAAAAACCCGATTTGTTGGAGGAGATTGAGCCAGTTCAGACCTTGCTGAGTACCATGAAATGGGAGGAAGAGGATCCTTTGATCTTGGCAAACATCATTAATTTGAGAAAGTTTTCCACCTGGCAAGTGTTGATTGGAACGGTGGTGATCATCTTGAGATTTTTGAAGATGAAATTTGGGAAAATTATGGGAGCTTCGA
The DNA here is from genome assembly GCA_001026735.1 of Rotylenchulus reniformis. Classification (NCBI taxonomy): domain Eukaryota; kingdom Metazoa; phylum Nematoda; class Chromadorea; order Rhabditida; family Hoplolaimidae; genus Rotylenchulus; species Rotylenchulus reniformis. The sequence continues at coordinate 20,043 of LDKF01001512.1, forward strand.
AGAAACGAGCCGAAATCGCGAAATTGGATAATGAAGGAGGTAATCATCGGGAATTGGCGGAGAAACTTATATTGAAGTTGGCACAAATAGATAGGAGTGATAAACTGGCCGGTTTGGAGGTGGATAAGGACGCAGATGGATTAGTACGATTGCTCACCCGAATTAAGGGAAGTGATGGGAATCCAGAGATGCAACATCCGATTGTGATTCCGAAAGATGCCGGAATATTGGTCTTATTGATTTTGGACATCCATGAGCGCATGAAACATTCTGGGACAGAGAGCACATTGACTGAATTTCTGAGTTACTTTTGGACCCCACAGGCAAGGCGTAAAGTGAAAGCGGTTCTTAAATTGTGTCGAATGTGCCGATGGATGAAAGCAAATCCCTTTAAGTTACCCAAGATGGCAAATCTACCCCCGGAAAGGATTCAGAGAAGCGCGCCCTTCAGTTCGATTGGAATTGATTATCTGGGTCCGACAGTGTACCGAGAAGAAAAAGGCGAAATTCGGAAAGCGTGGGTAATATTGATCACTTGTTTGTGTACGAGAGCAGTTTATCTGGAGCCGGTGCGAAATATGTCTACTGAGTCATTTCTCTTGGTGTTTCGGCGATTTGTTGCGAGAAGAGGATGCCCTAAGTTCGTTCTTTCTGACAATGGCACACAGTTTCGAATGGCGGCGAAAGTTTGTGATCTTGTGATTAGACCAACTGCTACCAAGCTGAGTTGGAAATTCACGAAGGAGTTGTCTCCTTGGCAGAACGGAGTAGTGGAGCGATTGGTTGCGATTTTCAAGGATGCGTTCAGGAGGACCCTTGGGAAAAGGATTTTGGGCTATGAAGAATTGAGTACATTTGTGGCGGAATGCGAGGCGATCATGAACCAGAGGCCTATCACGGGTGTAAATGATAATCCACAAGGGGATTCCGAGTTCTGTTTGCCGCTGAGACCGATTGACTTTATCCAGCCCCGAGTGAATTTGGTCCTGGATTGCGAAAATGTTCAGACCGAGTATCCAGAGACACCCGCAGCAAGATTGGCAGATTCATGGCAACTTACGGTCGAATTGGAGGAAGGGTTTTGTAAGCGATGGCATAAAGATTATCTGCTTCTTCTGCGCGAAAGGAGCAAATGGCACATCAAAGGTCCGAGATTGCAGACTCATCGAGATCCGCGAGTTGGAGAAATTGTGATTGTGGCAGATGAATTTCAGCCAAGAAACTTATGGACAATGGGCAAAATTGTAGAGATCCAGGGATCCAATCGTCCAAATGAAATACGGAACGTTAAAGTGTTGATGCCGAACCGGAAGGTTCTCTCGAGACCGATAAGCCGACTATATCCGTTGGAGGCCGACCCAGTGGAAGACCGAGAAGTGCCGGAAAACCGAATTGTGGAGATTCCAAAAGAGAAGGAGACGCAGGATAAACCTGTCAGACACCAGATGATGACAAGGCGCCGAGCTAAAGAAAAGAGTGTTATCGAAAACGCCGAAAGGGGACCGCGCAAGACAATAGGAAGTTCAGCCAGCTTGGCAATGAATCTGGTGATTATGATGTGTTTGTATCAAGCAATGATGCCGATGTGCCATGGACGTCCTGTGAACACGAATTGTCCGCGATGTGAAGCTGAATGTGTGCCGAAAGGAGTTGAGATCAAAATGCCTAAAGGAGTAGACAAAGTTGAAGTTTGCTGCGCGACCGAGGAGATCTGTACTACGCATCTGTATGAGTCGGATTGGACGGTTATATTGCCCGAAGATCTTTTGATCAATCATCATCAATGCCGGATCAGTTTTTGGGAAAAAGCCAAGTTGAAGACCCGGAGAGAACTAATGTGTGAACCGACGGCCGCGTGCGATTTGATCTCTTGTTATGTTTGTTGGAACCGGTTCTTAAACTCGCATTGCTCACCGAGATTGACATCTTTCTTGTTTGGAGCAATATTGTTTGCGATATTCTTTTTGACATGCGGGGCGCTATGGGCTTTGAGGATAATCATCGGGAACATTAAGTTTTGCTGCAACATCATGGGATTTGTGCCAAAAGTTGTGTTGAGATCGAGCCGTGGGAAGCAGAAAAAGAGATATTCGGAAGAAGACAAAGAGCCTATGCTGGAGGAAGACGGTCAAATACTAAAAAGGAGCGGAAGGTCCACTCGTTGGTACAGAGAAACTATGTTTTTGTGTTTTTTGGCAGCGATACTAAACACGGCCGAAGGAGAGGTTGCGGTGACATCGGTGGTTGCCAAATCGGAGGACTGCATTCGCACTCAGGCAGGAGTCACTTGTGTCATAAATTCGGTGAATACGCTTACCTTATTGCCAGCGGGCCAAGATGTGAACTTGCTGATAAAAGATCATCGAGGAAATGTGCAGGGGAACTTGAAAATTAATTTGAAATCCTTATCATTACATTGTGTACCCAAGACTGAGAAATGGCTGCGATCTTATGTAGTAGAGACAGGAAGTGCCCACAGTTGCCCCAGAGTCGGTTCATGCCAAGGGAGTTATTGTCTGACAGTTGGACCAAGTACGCAAGTGCCAGAATTGGAACAATGGTGGAAATATCCAGGGACTACACGCTGCAAAGACAGTTGCGGATGGAGTTGTGGATGTACATTACCTGGTTCGGGCTGTATGTTTTGGAAGTATTATGCGAGGCCAGTTACTGAGGCAGTTTATGAGGTTTTTGGATGCCAAGAATGGGTATACCGAATAAAGGCGAGCGCGGAATTGGAAATTGGAGGAAATGTGACCATGCAAACGCGTTTGGTTTTGAGAAATGGTATGTCGGAGCACTGGTCAAATATCTCGTTCACATTGTTGCCAGTCGCGGTGCCACCATCGCCTATTTTGTCAAAAAAGTTTTTATCGGATGGAGAATCAGTAGCCATGGTTGAAAAAGTGGAAGGAGACCTAATTTGCCGGGATGAACAAGCCACGCGAGAAATGAATTGTACCTTGCAAATGGATGCATGCAAAGATTGTCGGACGAGAGAAGACTTCCTTTTCGCGACCTGTGATTGTCGGGATGCCATATTGGAGACCTATTTTGAGGACCCCGAAACGAGTTTGCCACTGAAATCCCCAGGATTTTACTTGCGGAACAAGAAAAAAGAAGTGAAAGCCGAAACCAGATATGTTCCTATCCGAGTGATTGTGAAGATGCACAAATTTCACTTGGCTGTGCTAGAAGAATCAAGTTTGTGCTCGGTGAATGTGACCGAATTCTCAGGTTGCTACCGATGTGTTGAAGGAGCAGGATTGAATCTTACATGTACAACGGATTTTGGATCCGCTTTGGCAGAGATTATGTGTTCAGGAGGGAAAGTATTTACAGCAAAATGCGCAGAAAATGGAACCGCACAAATGGTATCGCTTGCGTTTGATGAAAGAGTTGTAAATGAGAAGTGCGAGGTCGAATGCATTGGTGGAAAAACGGATTTCCAGCTGAGAGGAGAGCTAAACCATATCTTCACCGATGTTAGGTCAAAATTCGAGCTTGCAAGGAATTTTAAAGGAGCTACCAATGGAAGCCTGAATTTGGATTTTGATTGGGAGATGTTGACTAACTTTGAAGAATGGGCAAATCTTATCGGATCGATTTTTGGCGATTATTATTGGATTTATGCGGTTGGAGCTATTATATTGGGCATTTTTTGTGTTTATGTCCTCTTGCAGTGCCATCCACTTTTTCGTGGATACCGATGGATGTGCCGATCGATTATGCTTATCTTGGTTTTCGATAAGTTGCGGCCGGGAGGGACGCTGGATTGCGTCAGAGTTGACATTCATGAGCTGGAGTGTTTCAGAGTTGACATTCAGGAAGGAGGAGTTGTGACTGATTCATGGCAGCGGAAGGAGCATATAAACCCAGCTATCCAAGCGTTGAGCATCATTCGAGAAGGCGAGGAATACCCCAGGGAACAAGCAAAGACGGAAAAAGAAAAGGAGGAGAGCGAGAAGAGCAAGTCGGAAAGTGGTTCGGAATCGGAGGAGAGCATTGACAGTGCGAGTACCCAAAGTACAGAGGGAGAATGTGTGTCCGAAAATGAATATGAGTCCGAAGAACAACGCCATGAGGAAGCTAAGAAACTGGTGGCCACTGTCGAGGGATCCGGAAAGCAAGAGCGAGTGCAAAAGGAGGCAAAGAAGGAGAAGAAGGAGGTCAAAAAGAGGAAGAAGAGTGAGGGAGAAAGTCTGTCTAAGGAAGAGAAGAAGCCGAAGAAGTCAGTGAAGATGGAGGAGAAGAAGGAAGAGCCTAAGGAGGTCAAAAAGTTTCGAATCCCCAAGATTGACCGAGCAAGGGAGGAAGAGAAGGAGAAAAAGTGCGAAGAGAAACCTAAAGAAGAGGGGGAATTGGAAGAAGGGGAACTACCAGCCAGTCCAATTCGAAGTTTGAGTGTCCCTACGGAGGCCATTGTGGAAGAAGTGGCGCGTGAAAGCATCATGGGTGTAGCTAAAAAGTATCCGGAGTTCGAGGGATCCAAGCCGTGGGACGGGTCTCGATTGGAAGAGGTGTATGCCTTTTCACGAGCACAGAAGGCCATCTCTCATGTGGTGCATTTGTGCAAATTTGGGGAGAGCGACGAGGGGACCCGCTTGGAAATGTGGAGTGCAGTAGCGCGGAGCCAGGAATGGTTGCACAAGGGAGTCGCAGCAGCCAAAAGAATGGATGAAGAGCGGAAAAACCCATCCACCTCCGGATCAAAATAAGATAAAATTGTGTTTTTTCCTTCCACCTTTTTTTCATTGTTATTTTCGGTCTTTTCTGTCTCGGCCGGGAGTATCGCGGAATGCGATTTTTCGGTCATCTTAATCTTCTATTTTTAAAAATGTCTTCTTCTTCATAAAAATTATGACTTATCATTCTTCGCTTCTTCGCCCTTTTCTCATTCTTTGGTCCCATCTGATCATTTACATATTTTTCTTCTTTGACATTTGAGTCATAACGACTTCTTCCGTTTCATCTTCCTTTTTGGTAAATGTCGCCTACACTGTTCTCTGATCAACCAACCCTTTAAATACCCCTTCTGAGTAGCTATTCTCATCTGTTCTGATTCCGTCGATTTGTGATCATAAATTTACTGGTGAATAAAGGTCTTTTGTTGAGGAAAACTTTGGTGAAACCTTGGGCTTTGATTTGAAGTGGAATTGGCAAAGCAAGTAAAGGGTTTAAACAGGAGAATCGGTGGTTCCCTCCCTTTGGCCAAAAATTGTACTTGGAGTTTTCGGTTTTCCCAACAAGTGGGTTTTTGGCCGTGTGTCCACAGGCTGGACACGCTTTTTTCTCATCCAGTTTGCGACGACAGATGATGCCCTTGTTGCGGCGAGGACAGGCCTGGAATTAAATTTTTGGCAAAACATAACACAAACACAATCTTACATCGTAAACCTGGTACTTCAAATCGGCCAGTTTTGCCGAAATGAAAAAGGTGCCCGTGTTGTTCCACTCAATCACCTCACCGACATGCTTAGTCTTGCTGGGCACCGCTTCATCCTTGCTCCCAGAACCATTGCTAGATCCCAATTGAAATCTGCTCATTTTTTGTGGTTGTTTGATTGTTGATTGCGGGAAAACAAACATAGAAAAGGTTAATAAAAAATTAAAACCCAATACATATAAGTAAATATTGGCTCTGATGACAAAAATGGGTACAAAAAGATTTATAACTCTAAAATCAATTGTATTCCTGTCGGTATCGTGCCCGATTCCAGTTGGATCCCCCGGGAAATCGATTTTCAATATCACCATCATTTTCGTCTTCGCTTCTTCTTCGCTGTTGTTGTTGTTGTTGCGGTTGCGGTTGCACCAAACGGTAACCGAACGGCAGCGTTTCCATCCCCGGTCTTATACGACCCTTCTCGTAGTGAGGTCTATAATTTTTGTGTGCCTCATAGGTGTAAAGATCGGACAGCGGGGTGCGTCCAATATGGGGAAAGGGCACATGAATGGTTGAATCATTTCCCGGGAACACGAACACGTCATCAGCTCCATCAGCACCAGCTCCATCATTGTACAGGATGGGATCACTAACAAAGACAAAAATATTTCCAGACCCGAATAAAGGCAGCAAAATACTTACGCTTGACCATCAATGTCATAGTGTTCCAAAACGAGAGCCTTCACCGTTTCAAAATTTAACAGTTGATGGCTGGCATAGGAAAGGCGGAAACTACGAATCTTGAGATCCGCTTGGATGTCGTCAGCACCACCTCCATCTTCTTGAAGACGGCTACGATGCTTTATGCCGTAGTTCTTTGGTCCACCCGCAACAAATTCAATGATTCGTCGATCAATTCGTTCCCTCTTCATTTGTCCCAATGCCTCTCCCTCCGGGACATGGGCACAGCCCGGCTTGGCCACATAGTAAATGGAGTCAGTATCTGCATATGGGCATGAAAATCTCGAATATTCAAAAACTTTCCATAGGAACAACTCACCGCAATAAAGTATTTTGTGTCCAAGGTGCTCCACTTGTTCCATGTACCGGTACAGATGCAAACGGGCGTAGGAAGTGACGAAAATAGCGACGGGCAGGCAATTGGTTGAAGGGGCGACAGCAAACTCTGGCTTTTTCCGTACCACAACACGGTCCATGTGGCGAGACACATGGTGGAAGTCGACAATATCCAATGTTGTGTCCTCCAACAGCGAGTGGAACTCTGCAGGCGTTTTGGTATAACGGACTTCGCCGAACCCAATGCGTTGGGCCAATTTACCCCAGAGCGAATTTGCCAAGAGTTTCTTAAATTTGCCCGGCTATTTATCATTTTTTATCCGAATTATGTAATGCATACCGCAACAAGGCGGAGCCCTGGATTTTTACAAATTTTAGCTGGATCCAGCTGAATTCCTTCGATGCGTTGGAATTCCTCCACATAGGCCCTCTGTTGTTCAGCGGTATCACAACCGTTTGGCCAACCAGATGCTTGCTGCTTGAGTCCGACGAATGTGTCGACATATCCCCGGAATAACTCATCTGACCATTCATCGTAGTGCCAAACCTAAATTCCCATTTTCACAACAAATTGATGGTCAGCTGAGTGTTCTATTGGTGGATACTTCAAAAAGATCCGTCACTTGATATCCAAGCTCGAGTGCTTTGTTCAATTCCACATGTGTATAACTGCAACATGGAAATATCGTTGAAAAGAGGAGAATTGGGCAATCCAAAAATACCCAGTGACCCAAGAGCGCTGCTCGTCCGAATGTTGGCAGGGACGTTGTTGACGGTTGTCGGCACAGCGAGCACATAAAGGGAATGTCAGGCGACCATCCACAGTCCGATAGGGAAGCAATGGTATTCGTAGGGGGCGCACAGCTGGATCAGGGGGCACAACACGGGCCAGCAGCAATCCGCGAAATGAATTCGCTTCTGGTCGAAGCCATGGAAGTGGTGCGGTTGGCGCTTGCAAGAGTGTTTCTCGGGTCAACACTCGTGGGTTTCCAACCGGGAACGGAAAGGCCTTCATCACATAGGGATAGAGGCTCACCTAGTGTGTTGAAAATGATTTTTTCACTCTGATGCTGACCATAATGATGAACTCACAATGTCAATCGCCACAATTTCTTCGTCTTCCTTGCAAGTGTAGTGCAAAACAAAGGGTTCAGTGCGCCCGCCCCGAAGTGCATCCTCCCGGGGGTCGAGCGGTCGGGGAACAAAGGCCTGCTGGTAGAGGCGGCGCAGTTCTGGATCGACACGAAGACGCCTCTTCAACTCACACCCCCACACGACATGTAGCTCATATCCGTGCCGCTCTAGTTCCAACAGACGGCGTTGGGTTTGTTCGTACAGTTCGTCTGCAGTCCTACCGCCAGCTAGCTTTTTTGTTTGTCGATCATGTGTGAAGCACACAGGGCATCCTGTAATCACGTTTTAACATCTGATTTTCAAAGAAATGAACAAACCATGATAATAACAACCCATATATTCGATCGCGAGAGGTCGTTGATCTGGTCCACGGAGATGGAGGCCATCCAGTCGGTAGCCGGTGTCCTCAACATGCGCTTCACCAACTGACCATTGTGCGCTTTGGATCTGCACGCCCGGATTCATCAGCTCATAGAGACGGATATAACGGGCACTCTCCGCCGAAGCCCTTCTCCCACGCAAATAGCCACCTTCCGGTGAGTTGACCAGCTTGTTGGGCGGAAGGAAACAGCGTCGAAGCGTGGCAAGTGCAAGACCAGCTCCAGTGGATGCAACCAGAAACGGGTCCAAACCACCAGTGTGCTCCGCGATCAGACGCCGAAATCGGATGACACTTTCGCGCAGAATAGCCACATCATTCACGCAGTAGGCGATAAGTTGTTCGCGCAGCTGGAAATGTGCTGCTCCACCCTCCGATTCGATTGCATACCATCGCAAGAATGCTTCTCTTTTCTCCGGTTTCATGTGTCCCGGTTGGTAATGCTCGGTCGCTGGTAGCCCGTTGAGCCTTTGCAGAAGGTTCGCACGACGAATATACAGGTAAGGGAAGAATGGTTTTGTGGTGGCCAACTCTGGCGGCAAGTCGAACATCTTCGGCAACGAGTCAAGTGGACAGAAAAAGTAGTTCAACGTGTCCTTGAAGATCACGTGGCGCTGATGTTCACCCCTCAATGTCATTGAATAGATCTTCAGACCGGTTGTGCAAATGCGCCTCGGTGGTAGATTGCGTTGATGGAGTGCTTCAAGGATCAAGTGCATGTCATACTTGCCTCCATTGTGTGAGAGGCAAACAGTCAGGATTCCACGCGGCCCCCGTTGGGTCAGGTAGTCCAGGAACTCGTCCACCGGATTCCCGTTTGGATCATCAAAACTGTGGAAGAACATTCGCCTGGGATTGTATTGGACAGTGGCAGGTGGATCAGTTTCATCGTCTGGTCCGTTCAGGAATGGTGGAGAGCAAAGACGGCGGCCGTTCGGGCCGGTTGGCGCGCCACAAACACACCCAACCGCTTGTTGTCCGATTCCGTTGTGAACTGTGATCCCCTCTCGAAGGCAGTGCTCACAGATCACTTCAGCAACCAACAACATTGGCACGTGCTTCTGAACCATGGTGCCGTTGCGTAGTTGCATTGGTTGTTCCTGACTGGTTTCTGCATCAAATATGCAAATACGAATTGGGCGCTGTTGTTGTTGTTGTTGTTGATCATTTTCCACTCCATCCACCTCATCCTCCTCATTTTCTTCTTCTTCATCTTCATCCTCCTCAGCTTCATCTTCAACAACTTCATTGCGTCGTCCTTGTTGGCACTGTCTCCGTCGTCGTTGTCGTCGTCGTTGTTGACAAATGCGCTGAAGTTCAGCATCCAAGAGTGGTTGAATGAAGCACGGGTGTTCTCTACTATGAATACCTTGGCATCGTAGACATTGCGCATTTTGAGCGGCAGCTGCTCCAGCCCTTATGCATTGATGCGCTTCCTGATCAGCATATTGGACCCGACTGCAGCGGGCGCAAATGCGTCGCCACTGACAGATCGGTTGGAATTGTCGTTGGTTACGGCGACCGTCTGCTGCTGGAGGGGTGCGATTGACCAAATGATGGTTGTAGCAGTCCTGTGTTGGGAACACATATCCGCATTGGTCACACAAACGACGGCTGTTGCTGCCGTCTGTCATCTGCTGAACTTGGCATGGAAAGCCGGCACCGTAACGAAGACAGAGTCGACAAACGACCCGGCACTCTGACGGATGAAACCGGTTGGTCACCCGGCGTTCACAGTCCATACAATAACCATGGGCACGAAAGATTTGTTCAATGCGCCCGATGTAGCTGTAGTGCTGGTTCTCCAGCAACAGGGACAAATTAAACCGGGCTGGTCGCGGGCCCTTATACACCAGGCACCATTGCCGTTCTTTTTCGAACACACACAGTCGCACTTCCCCAGACCCAAGGTGGTGGTCGATCCATTGTTGCAGTGTCCGGGCATCCTCAAGCGAGTACAGATGTTTGTTGCGTGCAATTCCTGCACGTCGGAGGAGGTTCCTTGCCTCGGGTCGATGCATATGTTGCTGTTGTGCAAATGCTCTGAACACTGCCGGTCCCCCGCCGCCGGGACGTCTGGACCACCAATCACGTAGACCAATGAGAACTGCTCTGGCTAGGCAAAGCCGATCGTTCGGATTGTGCACTCTGATCAGTGAACGCGCTCGATACGTCACCGAATGTTCGGTGTTCAAATCACAGGCACCTAAATTGTATATGTGCAAAATTCCTCATTTAGAAAATTGTTTTTTACCTGCATGAACATCATCATCAGCATTTTGATTTTCATCCAAAGGCCACACAGCCAGCACTTTGGTGATGGTAGTTCCCGCCAGGAAGTCAATGCCGGCCGCCGACTGTTCATTCAACCGCTGGATGAAGTCAGCAATTGCTGCTGGGTTGTTTTGCTCGGTGCGCCGAAGTGGGATCGTGAACGGATTTTCAAACGTGGGGGGTTGAAGTTGAAGACCAACTAGCATTGGAGGTGGGTGTCCTTCCAACACTCGGGCGAACAATTGCTGCACCATTTGCATCAGGGTCAAATCGGGTCGATGGGTGTCCTCTAGCGATGTGAATCGCACCTCAGCAATCTCACCCCTGGTGTTACGGGGCCTATTTCGCATTTGATGCACAGAGTCAACAACAAATGGAAAGGGTGACATCTGAATGGTGAATGGATGCAATGAGGGGGAAAATTTTTGTGAAACCAATATGATTTATGTAACACGAAAAAATAAACACAACAAGGCTTTCATATGGGTTTGTTTATTCGTGATCATCATTATCTTCAGCGGGATAAAATACAATTAATTCACCATTTTGGCGACGAATGGTACAATTGCAATTGGGACACTTTGGACAAGTTTGTATCCAACGGCTCAAACATGTGTAGTGAAAATAATGCCTGCAGGGCATCGAGGTAGCATCTAAGCTAGCCAATTCCAACTTAAATTGACATATGGTGCATCGTTTTTCGGCGAGCACCTGATCAACTTCAACAGTCATCAAAACCTGCTGTGTGTCTTCCTCGCTCAACCCGTCCCCGATCGCAAACTCGGGTGTGACGGGCGGTCCGCGTTCATCCCGGAATGGGGGGATCATCATCATTGACTGTCGTCCGAGTGCGGCGGCGGGGGCGAGGTGGTGTGCGAGGGACCACAACGCGTTGCCTACGCCTTCTCTGTGGGGCTGGATTCCGCCTCCTACTACTCCCGGCGGGGGGTGAACGGCTCCTCTAAGGAGACAAAAATTGGTAGACATAGGGAACAGGCATTGAAGAATAAACGAATGAAAATAAGGTATGGTGTGGATCACATTTAAAGCGAAAAAAGAATGAAACAAATAGCATGGTAGATACGACATATTGGATTTTTTGAAAGCGGAAAAAACATTCATATGGTATGGATGGCATGGATTGTATTGAAGCGGTAAAAGCAAAATGTATCATCTGGTGGATTGTGTTGAAAGCAGCATGAAAAATTTGAATGTCTAAGGTGTTGAATAACTTTATTTTTTCATGTCATAACTAATCCATACAACAAGGTGATAAATGACTTCATTTCTATGAAAAATTATTTCCCACCGATTCTTGTGGCTGATTTGTGATTGTTCGTTGGGTTGAGCGACGTGTTCCACTGCCGCCACCAGTTTGTTGTTGTTGTTGTCGTGTGGCTACCTTTAATCCAGAAAATTGAATGATGGTGGTGAAACAGCTATTATCACCTGATTGCCAGCACTGAAAAGATCCATTTGGAGTGAGGCGAAATCCATAAGTGGATCGGCTTGGGAGGGAGGGGCGGGTGGAGCTGTTACAGATGGAATCGCCTGTTCTTGGTGCTGCGGGGGATTTGGAACGGGGACATTGGAGGTGGGCAGGATCGATGAAGAACTCGGCTAAAAAAATGAAACGTGAATCCCGAAATGAATAAAAAAAACACCTGTTGTTGCTGAACAGGATTCGGAGCCAGATTCTGGTGGGATTCATTGGAGACAGGCAACAATGATGATGATGAACTCGACTGAATTCCATATTGGAGAACAAAAGATGAAAACCAAAGTGGAAGAAAGTGTACCTGTTGTTGTTGCTGTGGGATATTCGGGACAACGTGTTGGGAGGGCATATTGAAGAGAGGTGCCAAGGACTGGGTCAATGTATCATGCTGGAAAAACAAATAAACAATGTGTAAAAATGTGAACCACCACTAACCCTATTGTTCAACATTGCAGCCTCAGTCACCGTTGGTTGCCAAATAGAAGTCTGTTGTTGTTGTTGTTGTTGTTGTTGAGGTGGTGGTGGCGGTGGTGGTTGCTGCATTGTCCCAGAATTTAGCTTGAAATTATTTTGAATAAATAATTCCACTAAAAATATTTACTTACGGCAATTTGCGGCGGCAGTGATGCATCCTAAAATAAGAATAAAGCACACACCAATTATTAATGACTTACGCGGATCAATTGATAATAACTGCCGAGAGTGAAGATGATGGTATAGGGTAGTGATGAGGCATAATTCCGTATTGGTCTTATCAGGAGATAGGTGAATCGGTACACCGCTCCGATGTGAAGGCCTCCGAGGGTTCTTGCACGTGGTTCACCCCAGGCAGCCATGTGCACTCTGTTGCCTTCTTGGTTCCTCAGCATCATGTTGGTACAGGGTCTTGGAGGCTGGCCGGGAATGGGAATGGACGGCGAAAATTCAATATCGGTGACCATAAGTGTTGCGCCACTTAAAAATTTTCACCAAATTCCAAAAAAGCCAGTAAGAACCCCCAACTTACGGAATATGTTTACCCACAGGCCATTGCCAGTTGAGATATGCGCCCGTTGTAGTCCCATCCGGGCAAAATGTCTCCACGGGTGCATTCTGTATAAGAAATGAAAGGTAAATGACCCGAACACAAGGTGTACCGCAAGGTCGGCATCTTGCTGTTGTTGCGCTGGTGGTGGTGGTGGTGGTGGCGGCGGTGGTGGAAATTGTGGCAGGGCTTGTGGTAATGGTGCTTGTGGCTGGTGCTGGACCATTTGCTGTTGTTGGGGCCAGATGGTTGGTTCTAATAATCCTTGTTGCCCTGCAAGCGAAGGTGCAAAGGGTGGGAAAACAAAAGGCTGATTGGTGTTCATCATCATCTAAAAACCGGCAAATTTTCAATAAACCCGAATTCCTACCATGCTGGGTTGTTGAGGTGTTTGTGTGTTCGTAATACCACCAAAAAAGGTCGGATGAGTTGGAACAACGGCATTAGCGACACCAAATCCACCCGCTTGTGGAATAAAAGGCGGAGCAGAAACAAACTGAAAACACATTAATTGCTGAAACTCACAAACCATTACCGGATAATTGCCAAGGTGTATTTGTTGTGGAATTTGTTGTCGTTGTTGTTGTTGTAGCTGGTATCCTTGAACAAACATTGGATGTTGGGGTTGTTGTTGCTGTTGGTGGTTTCCTTGAACTAATTGGTAACCATAATACTGGGGNAGACAGGCAACAATGATGATGATGAACTCGACTGAATTCCATATTGGAGAACAAAAGATGAAAACCAAAGTGGAAGAAAGTGTACCTGTTGTTGTTGCTGTGGGATATTCGGGACAACGTGTTGGGAGGGCATATTGAAGAGAGGTGCCAAGGACTGGGTCAATGTATCATGCTGGAAAAACAAATAAACAATGTGTAAAAATGTGAACCACCACTAACCCTATTGTTCAACATTGCAGCCTCAGTCACCGTTGGTTGCCAAATAGAAGTCTGTTGTTGTTGTTGTTGTTGTTGTTGAGGTGGTGGTGGCGGTGGTGGTTGCTGCATTGTCCCAGAATTTAGCTTGAAATTATTTTGAATAAATAATTCCACTAAAAATATTTACTTACGGCAATTTGCGGCGGCAGTGATGCATCCTAAAATAAGAATAAAGCACACACCAATTATTAATGACTTACGCGGATCAATTGATAATAACTGCCGAGAGTGAAGATGATGGTATAGGGTAGTGATGAGGCATAATTCCGTATTGGTCTTATCAGGAGATAGGTGAATCGGTACACCGCTCCGATGTGAAGGCCTCCGAGGGTTCTTGCACGTGGTTCACCCCAGGCAGCCATGTGCACTCTGTTGCCTTCTTGGTTCCTCAGCATCATGTTGGTACAGGGTCTTGGAGGCTGGCCGGGAATGGGAATGGACGGCGAAAATTCAATATCGGTGACCATAAGTGTTGCGCCACTTAAAAATTTTCACCAAATTCCAAAAAAGCCAGTAAGAACCCCCAACTTACGGAATATGTTTACCCACAGGCCATTGCCAGTTGAGATATGCGCCCGTTGTAGTCCCATCCGGGCAAAATGTCTCCACGGGTGCATTCTGTATAAGAAATGAAAGGTAAATGACCCGAACACAAGGTGTACCGCAAGGTCGGCATCTTGCTGTTGTTGCGCTGGTGGTGGTGGTGGTGGTGGCGGCGGTGGTGGAAATTGTGGCAGGGCTTGTGGTAATGGTGCTTGTGGCTGGTGCTGGACCATTTGCTGTTGTTGGGGCCAGATGGTTGGTTCTAATAATCCTTGTTGCCCTGCAAGCGAAGGTGCAAAGGGTGGGAAAACAAAAGGCTGATTGGTGTTCATCATCATCTAAAAACCGGCAAATTTTCAATAAACCCGAATTCCTACCATGCTGGGTTGTTGAGGTGTTTGTGTGTTCGTAATACCACCAAAAAAGGTCGGATGAGTTGGAACAACGGCATTAGCGACACCAAATCCACCCGCTTGTGGAATAAAAGGCGGAGCAGAAACAAACTGAAAACACATTAATTGCTGAAACTCACAAACCATTACCGGATAATTGCCAAGGTGTATTTGTTGTGGAATTTGTTGTCGTTGTTGTTGTTGTAGCTGGTATCCTTGAACAAACATTGGATGTTGGGGTTGTTGTTGCTGTTGGTGGTTTCCTTGAACTAATTGGTAACCATAATACTGGGGAAAAGAGAAGGGAAACATCTTTAAACCTAAAAATTATTTGAGATAATGAAGTAGGAAAAATAAAAAATAAAGCAACGGCGTAAACCTTGATGATCATTAGAATAATAAAAATTTTATAAAAAATTTATGCCAACAACAGATCCATTAACAGATATGAAATAGATCATTGCTCAGATCTCTGATTTCTAAATGCCTCGTTAAAAGGGGCATTCGTTTGAAACCCTCCTCCTCTTACAAATTGGCTCTTTCCCGAAGAGCACTTTCTTCAGCAGACTTTGGGCGTTGTGCAAGCGCTTCCCACGACCACACTTGAATGGGTCGTGGTAAAACCAATAAAATTTTTACTTACCACATCTTGGGCGAGCCAATCTACTTCGGAATTTAATGTCTCGATTTGCAATTTCAGGCACGCGTTGGAACGCGATAAACCACCACACTTAAACTCCAGTTCGCGCTTAAACAGGTCTTAATTATTCATAGAAGCCTTGAAAAATGTATTTACAATCTGCAACTCGTGAGTTCTGGCCTTCTCTAAAAGGGCAATGGCCTTTGCCACTTTGTCAGGCTTATATGCCCCTAGTGCTAAAACCAAACAATTCTCATTCTCGATTAATGAAGACATTCTTAATTCAAAAAATGGTTTTAACCTTTTTTGCTAACCGGAGTTGGTTGTTGATGCTGCTCACCACCCCCGTCACTTTCATCCTCACTAAGCGTCATCGATGACTGCGATTGTGATCTAGGTAGTGGTTGGACTTCACCGCTGTCATCACCTTCATAGTCACTAATCACAGCCTCCAATGATGGTGGTGCTATAACTGAAACAAATTTCATTCTCTCTCTCTCTCGCTTATCAAAAAATTTTATTGTTATTACCTTTTTTATTGTTGTGTTGCAATATCGGTTGAGGAGGATCGGCACTTCGGAGACGTGGATCAGTTGGTGGGCTGCGTTTTTGGTGTGCCCTTTTTGTTCCTCGTTGCATTTGTATTAGCGACAATAAAGGGAATAGGGATTGAGAATGGATGATTCTAACGCCTTTTATTGCCGCTGTTTCATCATCGGATGTTACACAGAACTATAAGGTTTGTGTAACATCCGATAATGTTAAATAGAAAAGTTATTGTACCTTGATCATTACAACATCTACTGAAGAAGATATGATGATAAAAGCACAATAGGGCCTATAAATCTCTTCCATTTAAGTGATGACGTCATCAATGGACCTTGAACTTTCGTTCTTGATAGACGTTGATGACGTCATCAATCGTCCCACTCACATAATCGTCGAAAGAATATGGCGGCGGTTCATTTTTATGACCGTTCCCCTCATGGGATCTTATGACAATTGAACCTTTTTGACTAATTTAGTCATTCGGTTGATATTTAGATCTTCTAGAACAATTTTGACCATTTGACTAATTTAGACGTTAATTTAGACATTCTGAGTTAATAACGACCACTTGGACATTTCGTGACTTTATACCAAGTTAGATATTCTGAGACAAACATGATCATCGATTAATTTAGACATTCTGGGTTAACACTGACCATTTAGACATTTCGTGATTTTATACCAAGTTAGATATTCTGAGACAAACATGACCATTGATTAATTTAGACATTCTGAATTAACACTGACCATTTAGACATTTCGTGATTTTATACCAAGTCAGTTATTATTGGACACTCATGACCGTTGATTAATTTAGACATTCTGGGTTAACACTAACCATTTGGACATTTCGTGATGGACACTCATGACCATTGATTAATTTAGACATTCTGAGTTAATAACGACCACTTGGACCTTTCGTGACTTTATACCAAGTTAGATATTCTGAGACAAACATGACCATCGATTAATTTAGACATTCTGGCTTAACACTGACCATTTAGACATTTCGTAATTTTATACCAAGAGACATTCTTGGACACTCATTGACCATTGGTTAATTTAGACATTCTGGGTTAAAACCAACCATTTGGACATTTCGTGATTTTATATCAAGTTAGATATTCTAGGACAATCATGACCATTGATTAATTTAGACATTCTGGGTTAATACTGAACACTTGCGACATTTCGTGATTTTATAACCAAGTTAGATATTCTGGGACATTAGAAATTCTCGGATAATTGTAACCATTTGGCTAATTTAGAGCTTATGAAATTAATATGACCATTTGACTGATTTAGAGGGGCGATTCTGACCATTTGAGTAATTTAAACATTCTAGGTGAGTTGTATCCGTTTGACTAATTTAGACATTCTGTGAATTTTTTGAGTTATTTGTATTTTGACCAAGTTGGATAATTAGAGTCATCATATCTGACAACAATTGGTTTAATATTCAACAGTAAACATTCAACAAATGCAATTTGAATCGATGTATCCAAAATGATTGCTTTTGGTTTATGATCGATGTATCATTCCACTGCCTTCTTCTTGTACGGGAGTGGGTGATCGCCTTCACTCGCCCTGCGTTTTCGGATCGGCTTGTGCATGTTGAAAAGTTTCGCGAGAAATTGTTGGTAGCCGCGGACTTTGGCACTGAGCTGGTGATTAGATTGGTTGGCAGCTACCTTAATAGGGTGGAAATAAATTAGAATTGTAGCAGAAAACATTTAAAACAATAACAAGAAAAAGGGCGTTTGAGTCCGACCGGTTGAGTCCAGCTTTTTTAAAATTATTGTAACTCAGCTTGTATGCAACAACGGAAATGACTAAATGTCTGCTATAAATTACCAAAAGATCAACTGGCTTGGTCAAATTGGAATAAATTTTGACCAATCATCCATATTGGTCAAAAGTACTTGTAAAAGTGATTATTTTGATTCTGTTTTTCCAAATTTTGATAATTTATAGCAGCCATTTAGAGCTATCTAATGACACCAAAAACAAAACTCTAACTTGCATCTGAGCTGAGTTATAGTGATTTTTTAAAAAAAGCTAGGAGTCAAGCGGTGGGACGCAACCGTCTCCCGTCGTGCCTACACATTTTAAAATCATAGGGACGAAAAAGGAAATTCAATTCTAAGGGATGAGAATAATCTTACCAAATTGTCGTTCAGCAACTCCAAGTGGGAGTTCAAACCGCAGAACTCGTCTTTGATGGTCTTGATGGCAGCCTGACAGGTGGCTGGAAGGCCGGGATCTGCCGGCGGCAGCTGGTTAGATGGGCCAGATACGGGGGGTTGTGGAACCGGTGGTGGTGAACGCATGACTAAAAGAACTAAATATGTAGAGATCAGGACTTTAAATTTTTTGTTTTGGTCTGAAAAAAGTATAATTGGAACTATATTCGTCCGATTGACCAGAAGAAATAATCGTTGTATCTTTTCAGTGTGATTTATTATGGCCCTTTTTTGGCTATAATTTTGTTTATGATTGGTCAATTCGGGAGAATATGGAACCAATTATAGCTAATTTAAGCTGTAGTTGTGGGGAAATGTATTCGTTGTCAAAAGGAAAACGTAAAATAGCTATAAACCGGACCCATATTCATCCGAATAGACCACTAATAAAACAAGGTTTTGGCTAGGAATTGTTGTGTTGTGGTCGATGTTTCCATTGTCTAATTATAGACAGGGTAGTATTTTTGTAACTAGTGAAAGGTGTAGTATTTTGGCCATAACTTTTACAAGTTAAATTCGGATGAATATGGTTCTCGGTTTGTAGCTTTAAATAAAAGTTTACACCGGTTTTTGGCGACCCGACCCTAATACCTGGAAAGGCTGGCGGCGGGGGCAGCAACGCAACAGGTTGAAAGATGAATTGTGGCGGGGCTGCGGGCTGTAGCAGTGACGAACGAACTAAGAAGGGTTTTTAGCAAGTAAATTAAACTGAATTTAATGGACCTGGAACAGGGTGACCGGCTTGACCACCACGGCTGGGGCCAGAATAAATCGCAGTGTGGTGGATTCGGGGGCGGCCGCGGGGGCGCATTTTTAATCTAAACGGGAAAAAAGTGATGAAATTTAGAAAGAAGGAACAAAGAGGGAGGGGAAGTTTGAATGATTTGGTGATTGAGCTGAATAATAAGCATTATTTGCCAAGATTGCTCCTCCCCTCCCCATAGACACTTTACACAAAAGTTGAGTTGGGGGTGGGTGAGAATATTGTTATAATTGTCTGATCCTTAATCTGATAAGAACGAATGAACAACGGCAATGCCCCCCCCCNCCCCCCCCCTCCCCCGACTAAGCTAATCCCGAGAGAAATTTTGTGTAAAGTATAAGGAGGTGTTGGTGTAATAAGGGAGTTCCGTTTACCTACATTGGCCTGTGCACAGCGTGGTCTGTTCGTGCTTCTTTGTGTTGCAGATCGCTGCATCGCCAAAGTCCTTGTTGAACTTTGGGATGAAGAAGAAGGTGATCAGCAACAACAGTGGAAGGGGAGTAGAAATTAGGCAGAAAGTGGAATAGCGAGGGGGGTACCCCGGGAACCCCCCGCCGTCCCACCACTGGGCTTTTATCTAAAATACCATTTCCAAACATTTCAATTATAATGTAAAAAAACATATAGGTATAAAACATTCCCTTCAAATCAACATCTCGCAAAGAATGTGGGGGGATGGTCACATTAATTTGATCAATAACAACCCCAACGTCCAATGTTTGTTCAAGGATACCAGCTACAACAACAACAACGACAACAAATTCCACAACAAATACACCTTGGCAATTATCCGGTAATGGTTTGTGAGTTTCAGCAATTAATGTGTTTTCAGTTTGTTTCTGCTCCGCCTTTTATTCCACAAGCGGGTGGATTTGGTGTCGCTAATGCCGTTGTTCCAACTCATCCGACCTTTTTTGGTGGTATTACGAACACACAAACACCTCAACAACCCAGCATGGTAGGAATTCGGGTTTATTGAAAATTTGCCGGTTTTTAGATGATGATGAACACCAATCAGCCTTTTGTTTTCCCACCCTTTGCACCTTCGCTTGCAGGGCAACAAGGATTATTAGAACCAACCATCTGGCCCCAACAACAGCAAATGGTCCAGCACCAGCCACAAGCACCATTACCACAAGCCCTGCCACAATTTCCACCACCGCCGCCACCACCACCACCACCACCAGCGCAACAACAGCAAGATGCCGACCTTGCGGTACACCTTGTGTTCGGGTCATTTACCTTTCATTTCTTATACAGAATGCACCCGTGGAGACATTTTGCCCGGATGGGACTACAACGGGCGCATATCTCAACTGGCAATGGCCTGTGGGTAAACATATTCCGTAAGTTGGGGGTTCTTACTGGCTTTTTTGGAATTTGGTGAAAATTTTTAAGTGGCGCAACACTTATGGTCACCGATATTGAATTTTCGCCGTCCATTCCCATTCCCGGCCAGCCTCCAAGACCCTGTACCAACATGATGCTGAGGAACCAAGAAGGCAACAGAGTGCACATGGCTGCCTGGGGTGAACCACGTGCAAGAACCCTCGGAGGCCTTCACATCGGAGCGGTGTACCGATTCACCTATCTCCTGATAAGACCAATACGGAATTATGCCTCATCACTACCCTATACCATCATCTTCACTCTCGGCAGTTATTATCAATTGATCCGCGTAAGTCATTAATAATTGGTGTGTGCTTTATTCTTATTTTAGGATGCATCACTGCCGCCGCAAATTGCCGTAAGTAAATATTTTTAGTGGAATTATTTATTCAAAATAATTTCAAGCTAAATTCTGGGACAATGCAGCAACCACCACCGCCACCACCACCTCAACAACAACAACAACAACAACAACAGACTTCTATTTGGCAACCAACGGTGACTGAGGCTGCAATGTTGAACAATAGGGTTAGTGGTGGTTCACATTTTTACACATTGTTTATTTGTTTTTCCAGCATGATACATTGAC